>CM046440.1:34108613-34173452 GCA_025506505.1 Flaveria sonorensis | reverse complement strand
GAATATGACCTCCGAGGAGTTAGAGAGGAGAAGAGAGAGAGGAAGAGGAAGCTAAGAGGAGAGAGTCCAGGAGGGTCCTCAGGCTCACGCAAGCTGATATCAAGCTACCCCAGGCCAAACACTCAAGATGATGAGTTGAGTGCAGCTAGGCTAAACTACATGGGGACCAGGAACTATAATTTGAGGAACGCATATCTCTCCCCTTAGAAGAGTTGAATGAGCTGGCTAACACTGAGCTGTCAAAGGAGAGGGGGAGGCAGAGGTTGCAACATTGCTCCTCAAGATAAGCAAGAAAAGAGACTAAAAAGGCTCTACAAACATGCTCCTGTCCTCACCAAGTTCAAGAAAGTCCTGAGATAGAGACTGTGGCATAGGCACAACCTTAGGTAGATAGGGAAGTGAAAGAATGAAATGATCAACTACCTGAGTGCCACAGGACTCTATCAGGCAGCTGCACTTCTTTCCCTTATCCTTGAGTACATAGAGTTTGAATATGTCAAACAGCTGGAGGAACAAGCCACAAAAGAAGAAAAGATGCTAAGAGAAAGCTAAGGGAAGAAGCTGAAAGGTCAAGGGCCGTCATCCATAAAACCCAAAAGAAGTTTGAAGATAGAAAAGGATGATGAGCTTCTTGAAGCTGTACGGATTCCCGGAAGGAGGCTTGGTCCTACGTCTCTATCCACCATGGATGAGCATATAAGAGTGATCAAGCTGAAGATTAAAAGGGGAGAGCTTGTAGACTTGCATTCTCCACCATGTCTAGCTCAACCTGAAGTTGAGGTGAAGGTTGAAAACCCCTGAGACAACACAACCTGACCTAGAGCTACATCTCAACCAACTTCATCTTTGATCCACAACAGGGTTCTCCTCTCTCTCCATCTGAACCTGTGAGGAAGAGATCCTAACTGAGAAGGGACACAATAGAATAATCTGGTGCTGAAGACCAAATCCTCTCAGTTGAAAACTCAAAGAGGAGGAAAAGGATGGCCAGAAAAAGTGTTTCAAAGAAGAAGAAAACCAAGGCATCCACCTCCAAACCTCAGGATGAGTTAGAGCATTCTAAGGAAGTGCATGAAGAGGACGCTCAACCAACTCCTATTCAAGTAGAGACACCTCACCCTTCCCATTGAAAGAACCATCTTGTCCTGGAGTTTTGCTGCCAATCCGGACAGATGAATGTCATCAGAGATCAAGGAGGTCAAGATGTCTACTTCTGGCAAGACATGCTTGATCTTCCTTACAGATCTCTATGGACATAAGAAGATACTATGAAAGTCTGAAGGATCCTGACCAGATGATGAAGAGAGGCTTGGTCTTGATCCTAATAAGGACTATCAACATCTAAAGTACTTCTCTGTTTTGGTAGCATCAGCCTAGGGGGAGTTTGTAAGGTAATATCAGAAGATTATAAGGCTGATGCAACCAAAGAAGCCAAAACAACAAAGGTCCTCCTGCATGCATGCACTGAATGTACAAAGGTAGAAGTACTTCGGAAGTTTTACACACGACATCAAATACTCTAAGTGTAAAATCTTCTAAAGCCAAATTCTAAATCTTCCAAGCAAAGATGAAGTCTTCCGATGCTTCAGAGACAAAGTCTTCCGAAGCACTTTTGCTATGAAGACTGATTTCTTCCGGAAGACAGTCTGTCATGCTTTCTCTGATCTACTTTACATAAAGTGACACACTTTCTGCTGCAACTCTAAAGACTCCCAACTTGTATGAGTTGGTGAAAAGTCCATGCTTTTATAAACTGTAGATTAAGGTCTTATCTGTAACTTCCTACTTTTGTACCTGTAAACCTTTTGTTACAGAAAAAGATGTGAGCTATGGATGTCATAGTCACTAGTCAAAGGCAATCTGCCTTTTGACTTTAGATTGATATTGTTGTCTAGATTAGTCAATTCCAACTGTCTTCTAAGTATTGACGGTTGTAGGGGTAGTATAAAGAGTCTCAGGTTCTTGTAATTTAGATATGCTTTGTAACACGTAATAAACTTGAGAGCAATATACAACATTCCTTGAAAACCATATTTCTATGTAATTGTTGCTGTTTTGTCTTATAGTGTGTTCATAGTATCCTCATAATCAAACCCGGTTTCCTATTTGAACTGTTAGTGTTCCAAGTCTCTCCTCATTGTGAAACTGATTGTGTTAGGCACCCTTACCTGGTCCTGCACTATATTTTATTTTTCTTAAAACATCTCACAAGTGTATTATTCATATGCTTTGTGAATACTAGTGGGTAACCGGCGTTGTTGGGACGTAGTAAACAATTTACAAGTCTATACTTTTCATATTTCACTTAATTTATCAATGTTTTGTTTTATGGTTTAAATCTCTTATACGGCTTATGATTATTATCATATGTTAGAGCTAACTTATTGTTACAAAACTAATTAGCATTAACAAGAATAGTTGAATGACTTAACTTTTAAGTAAACTTAGGTGTTGAACATGATTGAAGTTTAACGAATATTTTCAAGAAAATTCACATTCGACATATTATAGGTGAATTGGTTTGATACAACAATGAAAGATTTGTTATAACATTAGATATTAAATATAGATATATTAATAGGAACTATGAGGTACCATTTTCTTTGAAGCAGAATAAGAGTATAATAGAAAAATTTACTATAATATTAAAAATTAAAGCTTACAATCCTTTATATGTTATATAAAACTATTGCAAAATTATAATCTTGTCTTAAAGAGATGTTTTATAAATAGTAATAAATAATAGATGATATAGATATAGATTATTATTATCGTCATTATTATAAAAGATTCACTAAGTGTCAAATCTTCATAATCCAAAGACAAATCTTTCGAAGCCAAAGATGAAGTCTTTTAAAGCTTTTAGACAAAGTCTTTCGAAGCTTGAATACTAATTTCTTTTGAATACAAAGAAGACATGCTTTCTCTGATATTACTTTCGACAAAAGCTTATCACTTTCGCTGCCATCTCTGAAGACTCACCAACTTATACAAGTTGGTGATTATCTTCATACTTTTATCAACTGTAGATTATGGTGTCTATGTCTGTAACTTACCACTGTTGTACTTTTATCCTTTTTTAATATATTAGGATGTGAGCTATGGCATGTCATAGTCACTAGTCAAAAAAACAATATGCCTTTTGATTTACATATGGAAGAGGCTCTTGTTGGGGTTTTCATAAGTTTATCAGAGTCATTTTACCATATAAAATGAAAACGCAGTGGAATTAGGATTGAAAAACTTGTTATAGTTAATATATATAAACCATTTTATATATCTGTTAAAACCCGTAATGGATCTGTTGAAGCTTCTAGAAGATTAAAATTTGTCTTTATGTGTTTTTGTCATAGTATAGGGACTATTTTGTAAATATAAGTTCCCTTGTTTCTGAGAGTATAAATAGGATATTTTATGTATAGTGTAGGGTAATTGAGTCAGTAAAATGAGTCAGTTAGAGAAACAGTTAGAACAAACCGAACTGTAACCTTACACATTGATCCTGTGCATTTGCTATCAATGAAATCTATCAATTTTTGATGTAATTGCATGTGTTTAATTACTTTATATTTGAATTGATCATTGCATTCCGATATCATCATAGATTCGATCCTTTTGAACCGATCAATTGGTGTAAGAGTCTTTGTGATCATTTTTCAGTTTGCTGTGCATTACTTCTTCTAGTTTAAGTTTATCACAGATCTTATATGAATATGTTCTGTATTGCTCAACTTGATCAAAACATGCTTTTGTGCACATTTTCTCTCTGACTTTAATAGGAATTTTAGGATAACTTGAAGATGAAGTCTCAGAGTCAGATGATGGATGCTCAACATTTGGTTGTTCAGGCAAAGCCATAAGTGGCAATTCTTCTGAATCCTCTTTACCACCTTCATAAATAATCTTCAACGCTTGTACATAGTGTACCTAGTTTGATAACCATCAGGTCTAGTCAAGACTTCTAATGGTAATCCCTTACACATCAGTGATAAGCTTTGATGTCATTCTTAACTTTTCTTAAGTCATCACCTTACAGACCATCCTCAGGATATGGTTCTTGAGGTCTTTTGTATAAACAAATCCTCTATCAGGACCATCAGATGTAATTGGGATATGTGGTCCTTTCTCTATTGACTTCCACAAGTCAGTGTCAATAGAGTTCAGATGATGCTTCAACCTAAGAGACTAGTTCTTGAAATCAGCTCTGTTCTTTAGCTTTGGAACCCTATTCTCAGAATCTTCAGACTTAACATTTTGTATTTTTGAATTTAAGAAAATGACTTGTTTTTTTTTTGTTTTTAAGTTTTGATAGCAAAGAATTTCCTTGTTTTTTGAACAGAGCTGATTAAAATATAGATTCAAAGGCTTTAACATTTGACTGAGGAAGTGAATACCCAGTAGATATTGATGAATTGAAAGAAGAGAACTCTAATAAGCTTAAGCTAATTGAAAAGCTGAGAGATGAGAATGAAAAATTGAACGATGAATGTTAAAGAAGATTTGATAATTACTGAACTTGAAGAAGATAAAGAATCAAATTTAAAGAAACTTTGTAGTGATATTCAAAGACTATGACTTGATTGAAGAAAAATTCAAGAAGTTAAAAGAAGATCATGAGAAATTGAAAGAAGAATTTGAAGGTATAAAAGATAGTTTGAGATCCCAATCACTTGAAATAGTTATTGTATATGAAGTTCAACTGATCAATGTTAAAAGAATATTTATGGCAGATAAAGGGAAAGAAAGATAGATGATCTAGATGTGTCAGTTTTAGCTGAATGATCATCTAACACTATGTCTAAAATACAAAAGATTGTATCTGAGTCTTTGATTCATGAAAGTGAAGAAGCTGAAGCTCAAGAGAGAATTGGTGCATTAGATGATTTAGAACCAGAATTCTCAGATGCGTGGTATGATGAAGTGGTAGAAGCAAAAGATATTGTTGAAGCTGCTTATTCTCCTATTAAGGCTATTACTGAAGATATCCCTATTGATGTTGATGACAAGTATAATTATCTGGTTAAGAAAAAGTGCAACAGAATATTTTTGGATGGTCTCATTGTGTCTCAAATCAATGAAGAATATGAGAAATGTGTACTTGCTGAATCTATAGCTCTAGTGGATCTTGATGAAATTATTATTGAACACAGAGAATGGAATCCAATACATGAAAGTATTAATATTGAAGAGCTTTCATCATCGGAATTACATCATCCTTATCCAGAGAATATGATGACTGTTGAGCTGAGATTGTGGTTACAATCAAGAAATTATCCATGAAAGAAATTAAACCAGTTGCAAGCTGAATCATTGAGGAATTTGGGTGAGAAGCTTTCAAGAAACGGAAAAACAAAACAACAAGATGATTGTGCTTGATATGGATAATCCTCATTTGAAGCCTCAAGAAATTAAACAGATGGAATTGGTGAGAAGTATTCATGAAAAGAGAAAGGAGTTGATGAAAATGTTTCCAGAAATAGAGAAACAAGCTTATCAAGAGTCTATTGATAAAAAACAGTTATGGAATAAAGCGAGAACAGCTGGTGATCTAGTGAGGAATGTATTGCAAAAAGGTCAATCAATTCCTGAATTGCTTAATGCAATGATTGTGCCAGATACTACAAAGAATGTAAAGATCGTTGCATGGAACTACGATGAGATTTTTGATGCATTTTTGATTAAACATGTAAATGCTATCTCTACATGAGCATCATAGTGCTTCCGGTGCAAGATTTGAAGGAATTAAACAAGTTGCTATTGATTAATCCAACAAAGCAATTCGAGGTGAACATTTTGTTAGACTCTTAAACCGAGGTATTTCTCGCATGAACTCTTATCTGAAGACATGATATGATCAAGAGGATAAAGAGTATTTTAAGTCTTTGAAGAGTAAAAGAAAGAGTGCAGATAATCCTAAAGAAGAAGAAAAATTTTTGGATGCTTACAGTGACAATTTTTTGAAATGGTTACAAATCCAGGATTAAAGGTGATTGATGGAACTCAAACGACAAAACCAATTTTAAGATGGTTTTATAATGCTGACTCATTTGAATTAAAGTTACTTTGAAACTTAGATGACTGGGATCAAGACATGATTTCATTATTTGGAGTGTTTGAACTGAAACTTCTACATCCGAGTTATATCTCATTTTTTTCCATACAAAAGTTTGAACGAGTTGCATTAGACGTTGCGGAGAATGATAGAAAGTATTTTATGACGATTATTAAAGTGATGGATGTTGCGATGGAAAGAATTGCATTACGAAAAGCTCTAGCATATGCAAATATTATGAAGTAAGATATAAAGTCGATTGATTTTATACGAATTTCAAGCGAGGGTGTGTTAGAAATTCATTCACACGATCATTCTAAACCTCTGGAGTTCTATGCAAATGTTGATATTGCAGGTTTATCAAAAGAGACTTTGGAGAAAATGGACAAAATGGAAATTAAAACTAATGAGTCAAAGCCAGAGCAAGCAATTTTAGCAAGCAAGTTTAAATCAGCAATTAAGAAAGCATTGAAGGAACTCGAGCTGTACAAAGACAAGATAATGTTCAAGATCAAAGAAGAACCAGAAGATAGTTTTTTGAAGACTGGAGACAATGTGAATCTTAGGGGGAGTATTGTTGAAGCTTCTAGAAGATTAACATTTTGTCTTTATGTGTTTTTTTCATAGTATAGGGACTTATTTTGTAAATATATGTTCATTTGTTTCTTGATAGTATAAATAAGTCAGTAAAATTAAGCCAGTTATAGAAACAGTTAGAACAGAACGAACTGTAACCCTTACACATTGTATCCTATGCATTTGCTATCAATGAAATTTATGAATTTTTTAATGTAATTGCATGTGTTTGATTACTTTATGTTTGAATTGATCATTTCATTATGACATCATCACAGATTCTATCCTTTTGAACCGATCAAGATCGTTATATAAAAAACATGCTTACAAACGACCATAGGGTGTTTAGAAAACTACCTCTCAAATGGTTTAGAGGAAGATAATCAGTGAATGGCAGCTTCCAAAGAAGGAGGACTCAAGCTTGTCTACCCCAAGCTTCCAACAAACACCAGTTGCTAGGATTTTTTACACTTGAACGATCTCTGTTCTCTGTTTTCTTTGACCGATCGAGAGAAAACCAACAGGAAAACAAATGTGGACCTTTTGTATGTGTTGTAAGTTATCAGAGAGAGTGGTTGATTGCAATCATATATTGCATGTCCTATGAAACTGAATTTCAGACAAGGAGAGAGAGAAAAGTAGGCGGGGCCCAGCCCCTTATCCCATCCGCATTTCTCTAACATTCATCCGCATTAGTAAATAACCTCCTACCGTATTTGTAAATGCGGATGAAGAAATTCCATCTGCATTTCCCAAATGTACATCGGTATTTGTAAATGCGGATGAGGAAACTATATCCGCATTTCCCAAATGTACATCTGCATTTGTAAATGCGGATGAGTTGTTTCATTAGCATTTCCTCATATGCTTTTCCGCATTAGTAAATGTAGACGATCAGTTTCATCAACATTTCCTCAAATGCTCATCCATATTAGTATATGCGGATGAAGAAATTCCTTCAGCATTTCCATAAATGCACATCCGCATTAGTAAATATGGATTAGGAACATTCATCCATATTTCCTCTAAAGCACATCCGTATTTTTAAATGCGGATGAGTAATTAAGAAATACGGACAAAAGACTTATATTGTTGCTCAACCATTTGAATAAGAATAGAGAATACTCTCTCTCTAGAATAAATTATCCATATAATTTATTCATAACAAAAGTGCAAATATTTAGAAATCTAATTTCTAAATACTTTAAGTGTCAATATTTATTTACATGATCATATCAAAAAATAAATATTGAAGGTGTTTGTCTAGCTTGTCATTGGATATGACCCGACTTGGATCATAATGTACTAGCCACATCAATTCAATATGTGTCTTGGGCAGACCGTTCCAACAATCTCCCACTTTCACAAGATACATAGATGATTGATGCAAGTAGTAAATACCGCCTAACAATGGTTTACTACCCCTAATACGCATGACGAAGTGCCATTCAATAACATCATCTTCTTCAAGTCCCATACTTGAAAATGATTTAGGTGAATCTATCATTTATCCTTTTGTTACATATGTCATGTTAAATCTAGAGACACAGAATGATTATTCCCTGTTAATTTAACTTTATCTGGCCTTAGACATCTTACTCTTAACGAATAAGAGGAACAAATCCCATCTTGACTACATACGTTTCTCATAATCACCTTGTATCACACCTGAAACTAACCTTGTGTATTGTCCATATTTTAGAACAGCGAAGAACTAGATCAAAGTATAATATTTGGTGAATATCGAAACCCAATATGTATCTTAGGTCGGAGGATACTATGATATTCACCTTTACTGAAATTTACTTATGATCAATTACATAATTCCATGCAGTAACATTTGAGAGCGGGTCAGTCCAATATTTGTATCCCACAAATATCTATGAAATTTGGTAGCAACCTCTTGCTCTATATTCATACCTTATGAATATCCACCAATCCAAGTTCATAATAGTCTTACCTTCATATTTGTTCCCATAAATATAACCGACTACGGAAATTTAGAATAATAAACATATTCATGGATCTAAACATGCTAAAATGGAAAATACCTCAAAGTATCATAATTATATATATGAGTCAAAATAAACATTTGTTCCGTTGTTTAAATACTAAATAAATCAAATCCAATCACTAGAATATCAAAGTCCTAAGGCACAAGTATGACTCTCATGCTTTGGCCTTTCAAGGAGCTTCGTGAGTGAATTCGCAATATTTTGATCGGTGTGAACTTTGCGAATACATATCATTCCCTTTTCAACTTCATCCCTTATGTAGTTGAATCTCCGCTCAATGTGCCTTGTCTTTTGATGTGCACGGGGTTCCTTTATTTGAGCAATCTCACCCTCGTTGTCACAAAAGATCTCTATGGGATCTTGAATGGTAGAGACTAACCCTAGATCGGTAATGAATTTCTTTAACCATACAGCTTCTTGTGCTGCCAATGAAGGGGTAATGTATTTTGATTCTGTAGTGGACAATTCTACCACATCCTGCTTTGAACTCTTCCAGGACACTGCCCCTCCATTCATATTGAAGACATACACCGATTGTGATCGAGAATCATCTCGATTAGTTTGGAAACTCGCATCCGTGTAACCCTTTACAACGAGTTCCTCTTCACCAGATTCGTATATTAGAAACATATCCTTAGTCCTCCTAAGGTATTTCAATATACTCTTAACAACCATCCAATGGCTATTTCTAGGATTCTGCTAAAATCTGCTCGTCATGCTTAAAGCGCATGACATGTCCGGTCTAGTGCATATCATTGCAT
Source organism: Flaveria sonorensis (assembly GCA_025506505.1). NCBI lineage: Eukaryota > Viridiplantae > Streptophyta > Magnoliopsida > Asterales > Asteraceae > Flaveria > Flaveria sonorensis. The sequence continues at coordinate 34,164,048 of CM046440.1, read as the reverse complement.
ACATGATGGATCCTATAGCAGATGCATATGGGAATTCCTTCATCCTTTCTTGTTAATCCTTTAAGCTTGGACATTGAGATGCACTCAATATTGTCCCCCTTTAAATAGGTACCAGACCTTTCTTAGAGTTCTCCATCTTGAACCTTTTTAAGATCTTATCATTGTATGCACTTTGGTTTAAACCTATCAACCGCCTTGATCTATCCCTATAGATCTTTATTCCCAAAATATAGGCGGCTTCACCAAGATCTTTGATGGAAAAACAACTTCCAAGCCAAGTTTTAACACCTTCCATGGTTGGAATGTCAGTTCCAAACAGTAGTATATCATCAACATACAATACTAAGAATATGATGATGCTCCCTCTAGCCTTATTATACACACAAGCTTCATTAGCATTCTTGATGAATCCAAATTTCTTGATCTCTTCACTAAAACGTTGATTCCAACTTCTCGATGCTTGTTTCAATCCATAGATTGATTTCTTTAACTTGCATACTTTATTAGGATGTTATGGATCGACAAAACCATCAGGCTAAACCATATAGACATTCACTTCGAGATGTCCATTAAGGAAAGCAGTTTTGACATCCATTTACCAAATCTCATTGTCATAATATGCAGCTATGGAAAATAATATCCTAATTGACTTTAGCATTGCCACAGGAGAGAAGGTCTCATCATAATCAACTCCTTGAGTCTGAGTGAAACCTTTTGCTACAAGTCTTACTTTATAAGTATCCAAGTTTCCATGCATATCGATTTTCTTCTTGAAAACCCACTTACATCCAACCTGTTTGGAGTTAAGCAGTGGCACAACCAATTCCCACACTTGGTTGTCATACGTGGAATGCATCTCTACATTCATGGCTTCAAGCCACTTGTCACAATCCAAATTGGACATTGCATCATGGTACGTAGTTGGTTCATTCGATTCAAATACATAGCATCCATTCATGAAAAATCCATATCTTTCAGGTGGATAGCTAATTCTACCAGATATGTGAACGTTTTGCGTGTATTGATCAACCACTTGATCATTATCAACAACCTCTTGTTGATTGCTAATATCAACCAAACATGTATCGGCTTGTGGTTCTCGATCCTCATCAAGTTCTACTGTTCTATTGGTAGTTCCTTCCATAAGAAACTTAGTTTTCAAGAACTCAGCCTTTCGAGCAATAAATACCTTTTGCTCTATTGGATTGTAGAAGTAATATCCCATGGATTCTTTGGGATATCCTACAAAGACACAGTTAGTGGATCAGCTTTCTAACTTGTTTAGGGTGTTCTGCTTAACATAAGCTTCACAACCCCATACCTTTAAATATGATAACGATTGGTTTGGGCCATATTCAGAATACGGGCTGCGGAGAGCAATGCGAAACCCAAAAATGACAGAGGTAATGTGCTTCTAGCCATCATAGATCGAACCATATTAAATAGGGTTCGGTTTCTCCTCTCAGACATACCATTATGTTGTGGTGTTCCGGGTGGAGCAAGTTATGAGTCAATCCCACAACTCCTGAGATGATCTTGAAAGGCATCACTAAGGTATTCACCTCCTCTATCCAAATGAAGAACTTTGATTGTTTTGTTGAGTTGATTCTCTACTTCATTCTTGAAGATTTTGAACATTTCAAAAGCTTCATCTTTGTGTCTCAACAAGTACACATAACCATAACGACTATAATCGTCGATAAAGGTAATGAAGTATCTTTCACCATTCCTTGTCATTGCTTTAAAAGGACCACATACATCCGAATGTATGATTCCTAATAAATTTTTTGCCATTTGGTTAGTCCCACTAAAGGGTTCCTTGGTCATCTTTCCTTGTAAACAAGATTCACACTTATCAAATGAGCCCTCTTCATTTTCTTCCAAAAGACCATTCTTTTGAAGTGTTTGAATGTGATTCTTGTTTATGTGACCAAGACGACAATGCCAAAGATATAATTTAGTTAAACCCATTTTAAGTTTCTTGGTGCTTGACTGGTATAACGAGTTATTAAAGGATGAGTCATCATGAAGCAATTCATAAATACCATTAGAAGGCATAGCCTTGAAATAAAGTATATCATCCATAAAAACACAAATACCATCGTTTACAAACTTTGATACATAACCATATTGTTTTAGAAGAGAAATAGAAATTATATTCCTAGTCAAACTAGGAGCATATAAAATATTCTTCAAAATAACTTCCAAACCACTTGGAAGCTTCAAGATATAGTTTCATTTGGCTTCGACATCAACCTTTGCTCTGTTGCCCATGTAGAGACTAGTATCCCCCTTCTTAATACGCTTATTTCTTTTGAACCCCTGCAACAAATTGCAAATATGAGTTCCGCATCGGTATCCAATACCTATGTGTTTGAAGAAATAACATTAAGTTCAATATGGATCATGAAAGTTGTACCTGAGGTTTGCCCAGCATCCCTCTTGTTTCTCAATTCTTTGAGATAGATTGGACAATTCCTATTTCAATATCCTATCTCACCACACTCAAAGCATGGATCGTTCTCCGTAACCTTTGGCTTCTTAAGCCTCGGTTTTGGTGGTCTCGCTCTAGCCTTTCCCATACCTTCCCTTTGACGTATCCCTTGCCTTTGGCAACATTTGCCTTGGGTTCGGGGTGATGCCTTTTCTTGTTTCCACCCTCATTGATCGTGAGAACTGGAAAAACTCTTTACCTATCCCTGCTTTGGCTGTTTGAGCATTGCATTAAATTCCATAATGCTCTTGTCCCATCCATTCATGTTATAATTCATGATAAATGTCTCAAACATCTTGGTTAGACCATTGAGGATTAAATCCGTGGCCAACTCTTTTGAGACAGGACAATTCATGATAAATGTCTCAAACTTCTTGGTTAGACCATTAAGGTGATTAATATGGCCTTTCATCTTCATCACATAAGATTACACCGATTGGGTTTCTTCCATTCGACATGCATGAAGCGCTCAAACCGTTTTGAAGCGCTGCTCAAAATCCTTTTGAAGCTCGGGAATCATGGTTCATTACATGAGGCAAGAAACTTGCACTGAATCCTCAGTGTGCTTAACCCAATCGTTCTAGGAATCAACATCATCAATGTTGGGTTCATCGGGAAGAGGATCGTCCAACACATATGATCTCTTTTCTTGCTTGAGAAAAATTCTCAAGTTTCGAAACCAATCCATGAAATTATTGTGGTTGAGATGATCCTTTTCCAAGATAGTTCTTAGTGACAGGTTATGGACGGTCGGGGTGGTAGCGTTGTTGTTTGCGGCCATTTATACAATATTAACAAAGTTTAATTTTAGTATTTACAAAATGAAATTTTAATTATTAATACCCTTTCATGTCTCATAGACAATTAATAATTAAAATCAAGAATCCAACGTTACATTTAAATAATGGTTAGGTGACCTTTATCTCATTATTTAAATTAACAAGGTTGTCAACATTTGACAATTGTTTAGTTGGCATGTTTAATCCCATCAACACCATTGTACGCCATGCTTCGGTGACCCTATTCATATGGTTTCCAACTCAAGTCGTCCTACTTACACACATATGTGAGTTTACACATACAAGTGGTTAGGTGACCTTTATCCCACAAATATGCTAACCCACCTCAAACACACAAGTTCCCTAAATGTGGTTAGATGACCTTTATCCCACAAAGAGTTCCTAAGTGATTTGAGTGTTGTATAAAAGGATGGTGTTAAACTTGTTTAAAAGGGATTTTGTTTTCATTAATTCTACAAAAACATTTTGTACCTTACATTTGCATGCATTCAAATGCGTGGTACATTAATGAAACCAATTTTCAAGGTTGTTATAATAAAACTCAATTTTATTGTGAAAACATTAACCTTTAATAAAACCATTTTATTACCCATGTTAATGTTTCCAAAAGAACCATTTGAAGCTTGTTGTTGATTTTAAATAGTTTAACAATGCATATCCAAATATCACGTAAACAATAAGATTAAATCAACCACACAAGCAACACATACAACACAAGTTCATAACCATTGTCAACAAATTTAACATCACTTGTTGAGCGAAACAAGTGAGTTAATTAGGTCCTTCCTAAGGGTAAAATTACACAACACTTGTGTCGGTGAACTCCCACTAGATCCCTCATCCAAATGCTTCAAGCGTCCACTTTGTGTTGTGATTCTCTCATTCGATTTGGGCTTCCAAATGGGCTTAAGTTTTGCACCAAACTCCTTTGGGCCTTCAAAATATGTTTTCGGTTATTGGGCTTAAATCCCATTAAGAGCTATAAAGCCCTTTGGGCACAAAATTGGCCAAAACCAAAAAACATCCTTGTTGCATCTACTTTTACAAAAATATATCCTATATACATTTTCTAGTAAAAGTAAAATGCAACTAACCTATTTATTTTACATACCAAATGAAAAATAAATAAATAACATGCCCAAAAGGAAGAACAAATACATTTAATTATTACAACCCTTTGAATAATCAAATACAAATCACAACACACCCAAACACAAGGTATCGGCTAGGTTATGAATATCAAAATACATATCTAAATATGTAAGCAAAAACCCGAGAGCTTCCCCTTGAACCACTGATTTTCGGTTAATGTATAAACAAACCGAATATCATGATTCTTGTCCAAACAACTAAATCATCCAAATGATTAAAGTTTTCAAGATTACAATATGCATGTAAAGTAGAATCTTGAAAAATTCAGGGGAAACAGTGACCTGAATTTTCTGTCTGTTGGTGAATCAACAGCAAGAAATCGAGATTTCAGTCCAGATGAAGCATGTATCCATATAAAATGAAAATGCAGCGGAACTAGGATTGAAAAACTTGTTACAGTTAATATATATAAACCATTTATATATCTGTTAAAACCCGTAATGACTCGTTATATGAAAAACATGCTTACAAACAACCATAGAGTGTTTAGAAAACTACCTCTCAAATAGGTTAGAGGAAGATAATTAGTGAATGGCAGCTTCCAAAGAAGGAGGCCTCAAGCTTGTCTACCCCAAGCTTCCATCAAACACATGGTTGCTAGGATTTTTTCACTTGAACGATCTCTGTTCTTTGTTTTCTTCGACCGATCGAGAGAAAACCAACAGGAAAACAGATATGACCTTTTGTGTGTTTTGTAAGTTATCAGAGATTGTGGTTGATTACAATCATATATTGCATGTCCTGTGAAACCGAATTTCAGACGAGGAGAGAGAGAAAAGTGGGCGGGGCCTAGCCCCTTATCCCATCCGCATTTCCCTAACATTCATCCGCATTAGTAAATGCGGATGAATAACCTCCTACCGCATTTGGAAGTGCGGATGAAGAAATTCCATCCGCATTTCCCAAATGTACATCGACATTTGTAAATGCGGATGAGGAAACTATATCCACGTTTCCCAAATGTACATCCGTATTTGTAAATGCGGATTAGTTGTTTCATCAGCATTTCCTCAAATGCTTATCCGCATTAGTAAATGCGGATGATCAGTTTCATTAGCATTTCCTCAAATGCTCATCCGTATTAGTAAATACGGATGAAGAAATTTCTTCAGCATTTCCACAAATGCACATCCGCATTAGTAAATGCAGATGAGAAACATTCATCCGCATTTCCTTAAAAGCACATCCATATTTTTAAATGCGGATGAGTAATTAAGAAATGTGGACAAAAGACTTATATTGTTGTTCAATCATTTGAATAACAATATAGAATACTCTCTCTCTAGAATAAATTATGCATATAATTTATTCACAACATAAATGCAAATATTTAGAAACCCAATTTCTAAATACTTTAAGTGTCAATATTTATTTACATGATCATATCAGAAAATAAATATTGTAGGTGTTTGTGTAGCTTGTTATTGGGTATGACCCGACTTGGATCATAACGTACTAGCCATATCAATTCAATATGTGTCTTGGGCAGACCGTTCCAACAGCTCTTACTTCTGCAAGTGATTACATTATTAAGACCTCAACCATGGAAACCCAGCTCAATGACACTTCTCTTGAAGCTGTCATGGTGCAGGGGAAATCCAACAGCCAAGAACCCAAAGCTGGTGATTAGGAAGAACACTTTGGTCCTAGTCTCTCATGCCCCCATGATTCTTCTGATGAAGATGAAGGAAGTCTGCAACTATAGGTGCAAAAGCTATCAAAAACATGCATCTATTTAGTTTTAAAGGTAAGTCACCTGGAATATCAGGTGGATACCTTACAAAGACATGTCAATGACCAGCAACTTGAGATCACCGATCTCAAGGGAAAGTTAGTGGAGAGACATGTTAGGCAAACTCAACAGGTCCACAAGAACCTGTGGATGTAGTGGACCTAATCCTTAGCTCCCCTGTGCAAGAGGGTGATGCTACCAAAAAGGGAGAGAAAGTCCTACCTACAATCATAGAACTTGGGAGTTCTGCCTAAAGTATGGACATAAAGGACTCACCACCCTCACTTGTAGTTGTCCATACTCAACAACCTCCTCAGGCCCATATTAATGTGGATTCTCTAATTCAAAGCCTGTTTGAGGAGGGTATACCAAGGGCAATGTCTACCCCATACTATCCTACTAAAAATCCAATAGTGGGATGGAGGTATTATGCTGATAGAAGAGCCCTGGTTATCTCTAGGTCTTAGGGACAACAAGAAGTCTTCAACTTTTATAATCTAAGAAACTATGAGAGCACCTATTTGGTTGACCTGCCACTTGCAATTCCAAGTCAAAACCGGCAAGCTGCAAGGTTAGCTGAAAGGATTTAAGATAGGGTGCTTGAAGAGTTTAAAAGAAGAACCAAGCTATATAGACAGAGGCTAGCAGGCAAGATTGTTGGTCAACTGGATGCTAAGGTGGACCCTAAGATTAGCTTTGAAGGGAAAACCTTGGCTGAAGGCCTAGTAGTTGATCTTGTGAAGGTGTCTTACAACCTCTCTTTGGCAAGAGCTCAAGTGAAACACCAAGCAATGAAGGGCAAAGCTCTCTCCACCCTAAGTCTCACAGGCCAGTGACTGACAAAAGGAAGAGGAAGATGACCTTTGAGGAGATTGAGGAGGAGAAGAGAGAGAGGAAAAGGAAGGAAAGGGGAGAGAGTTCAAGTGAGACCCCTGGCTTTATGGAAGCTGCAATCAGGGCTGCCCCTAGGCCAAACACTCAAGAAGATGAGTTAGGGCAGCCAGATTGAACTATATAGGGTCTAGGAACTACAATGTTGGTTAATTCATCTCTATCCCCTTGGAAGAACTGAATGAACTGGCTGACATGGAAGTGTCAAAGGAGAGAAAGGAAGCTGAGGATGCAGATCTGCTCCTTAAAATCAAAGAAGAAATAAGAAGAAAAAAACTCTACAAAGCTCCTGCCTACTTCCCAGTTCAAGAAAGCCCTGAGGCGGAGGCTGTGGCTACTGAGCAAGAAACTCAGGTAGGTAGGGAACAAGACAGGAAAAACATGATAACCTACCTGAGTACGACAGGCTTCTATTAGGCAGCAGACCTTCTTCCCTTATCCTATGAATAGATTGAATTTGAATACCTCAAGTAGCTTGAGCAACTAGTGCTGAAAGAGCAAAAAGCTACTAAGAGGAAGATGAGGGAAGAGGCTGCAAAGTCAAGAGCCACCATCGGAGCAAATTAGAAGAAGTCTGCTGACAGATAGAAGATGGTGAGCTTCTAGAAGCTGTATGGGTTCTCCAGAAGGAGACTTGGTCCAATGTCTCTATCCACCATGGATGATCACATTAGAGTGATCAAGCAGAAGATCAAAAGAGGTAAGCTGGTTGACTTGTAGTCTCCACCAAGTCAGGCTGCACTTGAAGCTGAGGTCAAGGTTGAACCACAAGAGACAACTCAACCAGGACCTAGTGCTGCATCACATTCCGCTTCATCTTCTGACCCATACAAGGGTCCTGATCTCCTGCTGAACCTATAAAGGGAAAAGACCCAACTAAGAAGGACAAACAAGAATCATTTGGTGTTGAAGGCTAGCTTATCAGTTAAAGTATAGAAAGACAAAGAGGATGGCCATCAAAAGGGACAAGAAGAACAAGAATAAGTCCAAGGCATCCACCTTTGTACCTCAGGATAGGTCAGAACATCCTAAGGGTGATCAAGAAGAGGCTGCTCAACAAAGTCCACTCATTGTAGAGGCTCTTACTACTGAGAGACCTATATTGTCTTGGGTATTTGCTACTTACCCAGACAGATGATATGTCATTAGAGATTAAGGGGGTCAAGACATGTACTTCTAGAAAACATACTTGACCTTTCTTTTTATGATCTTCATGATATGAGGAGATACTTTGAAAGGTTGAGGAATCATGACCAACTGATTATGAAGGGAATGGTCTTAAGGGAATGGTCTTGATTCTGATGAGGACTGTCAACATATGAAGATCAAGCTTCAAATTTCTTCCTCAGTTTTGGTAGAATCAGCCTAGGGGGAATTTGTAAGGATTACACTTAGAGGCTGAGACTACTTCTATTGCCACCTCTAAAGACTCACCAATGTAGATGAGTTGGTGAAAAGTCCATACTTTTGTCAAACTATAGATTATAGTCTTATGTCTGTAACTTTATACTTTTGTACTTTTATCATTTTTGTATTAGATAAGGATGTGAGCTATGGCATGTCATAGTCACTAGTCAAAAGACAATCTGCCTTTTGACTTTACATTGATCTTGTTGTCTAGATTAGTGTTTCCACCTGGCCTTAAAGTGTGGCCGGCTGTAGGATGTAGTATAAAGTATCTCAAGTACTTGTAATTTGTATGTAAGCTTTGTAGCACTTGTAAGAACTTGAGTGCAATATACATCATTCTTGAAAACCATATGATCTTGTTCTTGTTCTATTCTTTTACTTGTGTTCTTTGTTTTATCTTAAGTTGGTTCCCTATTTGATTTGCTAAGTGTTCTAACTATCTATTGCATTAACCCCATTCACCGGCCCTGCAAGTCTTAAAACGAAACAAAAATAGTATGAAATTAAGATTTTTTCACTTAAAAGTGATTTAGATAAGCTGTAGTCTGAAATGCTCACACTAACAGCACAAGTTGAGCAGCTCTATGAATCTTTAACATAATAAAAATAGCATAAGCTAAACAGAAGTCAAATTTCAAAATTTTCAAGTAAGCAATCAAAAGTTTGAAGAACTTTTGGCTCAGCGAAAGGCTTTCAAAGACCTTTTAGGCATTGGGTGCAACAAAGTCAACCGACCCTACAATGATAACTATGTGTAATTGCCTGAATCTATGACAAACAAGCATGGCGATTCACTTGATCCTCATGATAGAACTAATGATTCAAAACCCACTTCATCATCATCAAATTCACCTTAAATCAAGTTTGTTAAAAGTCAAAATTTACCTAAGATCGAATCAATAGACTTCTACCAAGGTGAAAATAATGAATTTGATATACATACAACTGATGATGATGATGATGAGGATCTTTTGAATGATGAGAATGATTAGCCGTCTTCTGAAACTACACAAGTTTCTAATGTGTCCACTGCTGTTGCACCATTACCCAAACAATCAAAACAAAATTAAATATTTGACATTTGCTCGGGTGGAAGAAATGCTTAATATTACACTACCCCAATTAAAAGAATGAAATAAGAAAAGGGTAAAACAACCAATCAACCAAAGCAACAAACTGTTACTTTTGATGTAGCACCCAAACCATGTCTTAAAATCTAAAGTTGCTACTAACCAAAATATCTCTAGTTTACCTTACTGTCAATGGTGTAATCAGTACACTCATAGTACTAAAAATATAAATTTGGAAAGTATTGTATGTACTATGACATGAGCAACCACAGTACTGAAACATGTTATTTTAACAAATACTGTTCAATCTATGATAGATACAATCATAACACTGCAAATTGCTTTTTCAATAAAAAGTGTAGGAAGAAAACCAAACAAAATTAGACTTAGAAATCAACTAAGAAGCAACTACTTGTTCCTAACAAGAACAAAGATAGAGCCCCTAGACAGACTCCACACATAAAAGTTGTCTTAAATTCTAGTAAAACTTTTTATGAAAATTTTAAACAAACAAACAAGAGACATAAATCTCAAAGCAGACAACAACATGACCTTAGCAATCAAAGGAAAAGAGCTTAAAGCACCTCTCTTGAAAGAGCTATGACAAACCAAAGGAAATCTAGTGTATCTAGAGTTTCTACACCAGTAGACAATGCATCTCTAGAAGAGATTTATGTTTTAGGAAAAGGCAGAAAACCCAAGACCATCTTGGCTTGGGTTGCACCCTATAACTGAGTTCATTGTCTGTGCAAGGACATCAAAGAAGGCCTAACAAATTATGGTATGTTGATAGTAGATGTTCCCACCACATGACTAGAAATTTTTCCATCCTTCGGGAATTGGAGGAGATAAAACAGGAGGAAAGATCACCGGTGAAGGGACAGTATCAAATGGATTGATCTGTTAAGTGTATCCCAAATTTATGATAAGGGATATGCAACATTTTTTTGACTCCAACAACTGCTACATACTCAATAAGGGTTTTCAAGTTTCAGAAGACTATATCCTTTTGAAAACTCTTCACCAAGACAACACATACATAGTTGATATGAATAAAGTTACAGCTTTAACAACTGAAACTTGTTTACTATCAAAAGCAACACAAGATGGTTCCCAATTATTGCACAGAATATCGGGACACTCTAATTTTAATAGAATGAATCAATTAGTCCAAGGTGACCTAGTAATAGGTCTACCTAAAAATAATTTTCTATACAGACCACCACACTGCACTGCATGACTGAAAGGCAAACAACATGGAGTGTCACATCATTCTAAATTGTTAAACTCTAATCAAACACCAATCAAGTTGCTTCATATGGACCTTTTTGGACTAACAAACATTTTAAGAATTGGTAAAAATCAATACTGTTTAGTGATAGTGGATGACTACTCAAGATTTACATGGGTCTTTTTTCTACTTCACAAGCTAGAAACATCAGAAGTCATCAAATCCTTTATCACTAAGATCAAAAATTAGGTTGACCTTAAAGTCAAAACTTAAGAAGTGATTTTCAAGAATGACATTATTTCTTCTTTCTGTGTAGATAAAGGAATAAGTTGATAATTTAGTGCAGCAAGAACTCCTCAGAAGAAGGAGTAGCTAAAAGGAGAAACAGAACATTAATAGAAGCTGCAAGATCAATGCCAGCAGACTCTTTATTGCCCATATTCTATTGGGTAGAACCAATCAATACAGCTTGCTACATTCAAAACAGAACATTAATAATTAAAGAACATAACAAAATGTCTTATGAACTTATTGTTAAAAGAAAACCATTTATAGGTATACTATCATGTTACTAATCATCAAACAATCAAAACATCAATCATTAAATCAGTTTTAATTTGATCATTTTGAAACCCTAGGTTATGTGATGAACCCGATCAATAAACAAATCAAAGCTTGTTATTTTTTAAATCAACCAATGATAAGTGATTAACAAACATAGTCGCATATATATGAACATTCATTTTGATAGAATTTTATTAAGTGTTCATTGGGTATATGAACATTCAAAGTATTCCTAAAATTCATAAAAATGGAAATTTGATATTTCAATATGTTTGAAACTTTTTCAAACATGATATAACTGAGCAAACATGTTTCATATACTCTATCAAGCACAGTTTGATAGTTAAATTATGCTAAAACACAAAATCATTAAATATCATCATTTAATAAGAATCAAAGTGATTGTTTGACAAAAAATTCAACCGTGAATGTTCAAAATCTGTTCTAACATGCAAACATGTGTTATTTTAGAACACATTGATACGTTTTTTATCAAACAAATATGATCCTAGTGCAGTTTGATTAAAATAACCCAATAACAATGAGTTTTGCAAGTCTAATTTGACTAAAATTGACCTTTTTGCACAAATCCATCAAGGTCAACATCAAATTAGCCAAAAACACATGTTTTAACCATGCAAACTTAGTCTTAGCATTCAAACACCATTTTAGCATTTGAACACACTAAACAACCATGTTCAACCAAAATTTTGATAATTTCACTTGTAAATGAGTATAATTTTCAAAATTTATCAATCAAATTAATACACAATAACCATAAACACCAAATCAGATTAGTATCATATCAACATTACACATTCATTATATACCATCAATACTAACTTATATCTAACTTGTTTTGTAGAACTGTCAAATCTAGTATTTGTTAGAGACCATAATATATGTGCCTTTCTGAAGCCTAATTCTCCCAAGTCTGAGAATTACAGAGATATGATCAATGCCATCAAACAGACTAGATTATTTTTGGCTGTGACAATGAGACCAGAGATATAATAAGATCATATTGTGCAATTCTGGGCTAATGCACATTTAGAGACTAAACAAGATCAACAATTCATAGTTTCTAATGTGTATGATAACCAAGTAATTATTACTGAAGATATGACCAGGAGAGTACTTTAATTAGGAGAAGAAGATGCACATGGGCCTATAGAATTGGATGAAAACTATGTCTTACATGTTTTCAGGCAAATTAGGTATACTGGAACAACAGAAAGGGAACAGATTAAGAAATCATACATGTGTGCCCAATTCATATTTCTTATGCATGCATATCAAAAGACCATGACAATAGAAACACGGGTTGGGATGCCACTTCTTTGAGAAGTTCATCAGCTATTGCTATTATAATTACAAGAAGGCCATTCAATTTTACAGCTCAAATATTAAATGGAATGGTGTACAACTTGATAGAAATGAGAAACAAGTTTCATATTACCTAAGGTTCTTACAACTGATCCTCAATGATCTAATTCCAAACATTCAAAGTGAGAGAGCTATTTTTCAGCATGTTCACTTCACAGAACATGTATTCAACATGGAAATGATGTCCCAGTTCCACAACATATGATAAACTATAATATTCCAGTTCTTGAGGTTTATTTGAGGATACCAGGATAAGAAGAACCATCTATGATTTTTTAATATGTTGTTCATGAAGACCCTATCATCCTACCTGTTCTATTCATACATCAAGAACAAGAACAAGTAAATAAACAAGCACCAGAACATGATGAAGAAAATTTATTCCACTTTGACTATCCTATCCCTTCACCACCTCAAGCCCATGAAATTCAGACCAGCAAACAATATCATCCATGATTTGAAACCTTGAAGCTTCCATAGTTGCTTCAGCTCCTCTTATAGAAGAAGCTGCACATCATCAAGGACCCATCAAACAAAAGAACAAACCATTCAAGAAAATCAATCACCCAATCAGATCAAGTTATAAAACAAGCTGTGTAAACAGAAGATATGCCTAATGATGTAAGGCCCCGTTCCCGGAAATCTCACAGTTGGTCAATCATAGCATTAATTATATAAAAACATATACATGTCGTAAAACATCGCAACAGATTTAAAATTTTCAAAAGCCATTCATTGCATTAATAATTACTGTTGCTAAATAATACATCATTGTATTTTGGAGTTACAAAAGGATCAATTAGTTGAATTACAAAAAAACAAAATCATCGTTACACGAATGGATGCCAGTCCTACCTACCAAGTAGCTTTCCCTGCGTGCCAACCTCAGCAACAATTACCTGCCAACTGAAAATGCATAAAAGTCAGCGTTGCTCAGTGAGTTCTAGTTTTAAAATCATTAAAGTACCTTGTTTATAATAAAATATCCTTTTTTAAAATACGTCCTTTACTTTCGTTCATGAGCATTCATCGTACATACATCATGGTATAACCTTAATATCTTCCATTATCGCACGTATTCGTTCGTTTCGTACTTTTTCATTGTCTTTCACTTCTATCCAGATCCTGTCATAAGCTATGTCCCATCATTGTGCATGAAGCAACCACCTTTTGGGGTCAGGCGACAAGGATCCCGTTTTCGCACGTCTCGATCAGTCACAAAGACTGACCCTCCTGTGTGTGAACCCTCATGGGTTAAATCGCACGTTATATAACACACAGTTGAGCTAACAACTCTCAATGAGATGTGAACCTCTCTAAAAATTTTGCTTGCAATTTTCATTCATTCATTCTGTTCCACTTTTCATTATCATTAATCTTTTACTTCATTTATGATAATACTATATGTATACGAGCATAATCACACCACATAAAGTCATATAATAATACGTAATATTGAACATAAGAACAACCAATAATCATGCATAACATCAACACATATAACCGTCAAAACATCCCAGAGCTTAAACTTTAAAATTTCTATTTCTCAAAATCTTAGAAATTTTCTAAGGCATTTAGGCGCATGAGCACTATGCAGGTGTATGAGCACTATGCGGGTGCACCAACACTTAGGCGCACGGAAAATTTAGGCGCTTGAAATAACACTTAGGCGTATGAGCAATTTTCTGGGCGCGTGGACACTATTCGGGCGCATGAGGTTCACTTAGGCATTTGGGCAGCGGGTGCATGGGCACTATTAGGGCGCATGGGGTGGAACTTAGTCTGTTTGGCTAAGTATCAGGTGCATGAGCCTACCACTTAGGCGCATGGCACAAATCCAGGCGCATGTGCCCTATTTGGGCGCATGAGAAGGAACTTAGGCGTTTTAAGCAAATTTCAGGCGCATGAGCATACTTAGTTTGAAACTTACATTGTCCAGACCCAAATCATCATCCTAAATGGTTCTCAACCCATAACTAACTTACAAGGCACCTAAAATAAGCATAAAAGCATACAACACAACCAGCCATACACAAACATACATACGGTTAACATATATATAAGTTGTAAAACGTTTTATATGCATTTTCAGCTGCAAAATACGTTTAAAACAAGAAAACCGAGGATCTAGAACTCACCTAAAGTAGCCTTCAAGCAAACACACCAAAACACACCAAACCACACAACCGAGCACAAAGAACACATAAAAATCGGTTCCAAGGTTGAAAACCCAACAAAACCGAACAAAAACACAAAGAAACACTCACCAAATGCAAAAACTCAGCTTCAACTTCCTTGAAACCAAGAGAAAACTTCAGGTTCTTTCTTCTTCTTGATCTCTGTTGAAAAGCAAAAGGTTGAAAAGGTAGTGGCATGGGCGGCCATGTCTTTTAAACATTAAAATAATATGGTTTTGTACTTTTTACACTTTGGCCCCTCCATTAGTGCTCCTTTTCTTCTCTCTACTTAATACTTAGCTTTTCCTTTGTTTTTGACAAAATTTTGCGCGTTACAAGTCCACCCCCCTTATAGAGGTTTCATCCCCGAAACCTGTCATTCTTTAAATAGTTGTGGGTAATGCTGTCTCATTTCTTCTTCAGTTTCCCACGTAGACTCAGATCCCTTCCTGTGCCTCCACTGCACACGCACCAGTGGAACCACTTTATTCCGCAGCCTCTTCTCTTTCCGGTCTATGATTGCCACTGGTTGCTCTACATAGTTGAGTCGCTCATCTAATTTGATATCCTCCAGTGGTACAATCATATCTTCATCAGCTAGACATTTTCTTAGATGAGACACATGGAATGTTGGATGAATTCCACTTAACTCATCGCGTAGCTCCAATCGATAGGCCACCTCTCCTACTCGTGCAATAATTAGGAAAGGTCTTATTCATCTCGGGGTCAGCTTACCCCTCTTTCTAAACCTGATGATCCCCTTCCATGGTGAGACCTTCTATCGCCCACATTGAACTCAATCGGTCTACGCCTTTTATCGGCATACGACTTTTGTCTATCTTTTTAAACCTTCGTAAAGGCTTTGATCTTCTCTAACTTCTCCGTCATAGCCTTGATCGTCTCAACACTTCCCAACTCTTTCTGCCTGATGTCACCACAACACACGGGCGTTCTACACCTCCTACCGTATAGCATCTCATATGGTGGCATACCAATGCTGGCATGATAATTGTTGTTGTATGAGAATTCAGCTAAATGGTAAGTGTTCATCCCAACTTCCTCCAAAGTCGATCATGCATCCTCAGAGCATATCCTTGAGCTTCTGGATCGTCCTCTCAGACTGACCATCTGTCTGGGGGTGGTAAGTCATACTGATGTGTAGCCTCGTGCCCATCATGTCGTGAAATCTCTTCCAAAACTTGGATGTAAACCGAGTGTCACGGTCCGACACAATAGACACCAGTACACCATGACGAGCTACAGTCTCCTTGATGAATAAATCCGCCAACCTCTCGGATGAATACATCTCGCGGATCAACAAAAAGTGAGCACTCTTCATCAGGCGGTCAATTATCACCCATATAGTATCGTACCCCTTCGTCATACGTGGTAACTTTGTAATGAAGTCCATGGTGATGTGCTCCCATTTCCACTCGGGTATATCCAAAGGTTGGATCTTCCCGTATGGCTTTTGATGCTCTGCCTTCACTTGCAAGCAAGTAAGGCACTTACCCACATACTCCGCTACATCACGCTTCATAGCCGTCCACCAGTAATCCTTCTTCATGTCATGATACATCTTGGTAGCACTGGGATGAATGGATTAACGAGTCTTATGAGCTTCGTCCATGATCCGCCCCCGTAGTTCTCCATAACGAGGGATCCAATTCCGCCTAAAGCGGGTTCGAACTCTGAGAGTATTTTCACCCAACTCCGTGGCCAGACCTCTCATCCTTTCAGAGTTAAGGCGATCTTCTTTCAATGCCTCATCTTGGAACTCTTTGACCTGCGTCATTACAACGGATGTCATAATCAGCTGATAAGCTTTCACCCGGATTGGCTCGGGTCTCTCCTTCGAGCTAAGGGCATCGGCCACTACGTTGGCTTTGCCCGGATGATAGTGGATTTCACAATCAAAATCCTTGATCAATTCAAGCCATCTTCTTTGCCTCATATTGAGGTCCTTCTGCTCAAAGAAATACTTCAAGCTCTTATGGTCCGTGAAGATGGTGCACTTCGCCCCGTACAAGTAATGCCTCCAAATCTTTAGTGCAAAGACCACAACCGCTAACTCCAAGTCATGAGTGGGGTAATTAGCCTCGTGGACTTTCAACTGTTGGGACGCATAGGCTATTACTCTTCCCCTCTGCATTAGCATGCAACCCAATCCCGAATATGAAGCATCTGAATAGACCACTAAGTCTTCGTTCCCTTCGAGCAATGTCAAGACAGGAGCTTGAGTCAATCTCATCTTTAACTCCTCAAAAGCATCCTCCTGTTCCAGACCCCATACAAACTTTACATCCTTACAGGTCAACTTGGTCAATGGTGAGGCTATCTTGGAAAAGTCATGGATAAATCTTCTGTAGCAGCCCGCCAAACCCAAGAAACTGCGAATCTCGGATGGCGTCTTTAGAGACTTCCATTGCATCACTGCCTCAACCTTTGCCGAGTCCATCATGATTCCTTCAAAATTTACCACGTGACCCAAAAATTGAACTTCACGCAACCAGAAAGTGCACTTAGAGAACTTAGCATACAACCTCTCTCTTCTAAGTGTCTCTAATACTTCACGTATGTGGCCGGCATGTTCTTCTTCGCTCTTCGAATAAATCAGGATATCATCAATAAACACAATCACTGATTTATCCAACATCGGCCGACACACTCGGTTCATCAAATCCATAAAAGAAGCTGGCTTGTTAGTTAGACCAAATGACATAACGAGGAACTCCTAGTGTCCATAACGCATACAAAAAGCTATTTTTGGGACATCTTGCTCCTTCACCTTCAATTGATGGTAGCCAGATCGAAGATCTATTCTTTTGAACCAATTGACACCTTGGAGCTGGTCAAACAAGTCATCAATTCTAGGTAGTGGATATCGGTTCTTCACCGTTAACTTGTTTAATTCTCGGTAGTCAGTGAACATCCTCATACTACCATCCTTCTTCTTTACAAACAAGACCAGAGCACCCCAGGGAGGGATGCTTGGTCGGATGAACCCCTTTTCCAGCAACTCTTGCAGCTAAACCATTAGTTCCTTCATTTAAGACGGAGCCAATCGATACGGTGCCTTGGAAACGGGCTGAGCACCAGGTATCAAATCGATCTGAAACTCGATCTTGCGGTCCAGTGGCACACCTGGTAAATCTTCTGGGAACACGTCCAGAAAGTCACACACAACTGGTACATCAGACAATTGTGGTACTGACGCGTCCACATCCTTCACGTAAGCCAAGTAGGCACTACATCCACGTTTCATGCATTTCTCTGCCACCACCATCGAAATCACTTTAGGAACCATAGTCAGTCGATCACCATAGACCATCACTGAACTTCCATCGGGCGCAGTTAATCAGATCATTTTCTTACAACACACAATATTCGCCTCATAGGCTGCTAACCAATCCATCACTAGAACTACATCAAATCCACCTAGGGGCATCACAAATAATTTAGCAGAGAACCTATGGCCTTCCAGTTCTATGTCACAATCCTCTATCATCTCAGAAATTCTGGTAGACTTACTAATAGCAGTTTCTACTTCGAAGGCAACTTAGCACAGAAAGCAGCAGAAATGAAACTCCTATTAGCACCAGAATCAAATAACACATGGTTTACTAGAAACATACCTGACATGACATCGGGCTCCACCCTGGCCTTCTCCCGGGTCATCGTGAATGCTCTAGCACTTGCCCTCTGTCCTTCATTCTCCGTCCTCTTTTTGCCCCAAAACTTTCTGCCCTCGGCTTCTTGCAGTCTCTGCTCAAATGGCCCTCTTCGCCATAGCTATAACACCTCATCACCCCACAATCTTTTGCCATATGAACGGGCCTCCCACACTTGATGCAGATCTTCGACCCCCACTTACACTCTCCAGTATGCTCCCTTCCACATTTACCACACCTCTTCACCCCCGCACCCGGTGTCATCACCCTTCGATCTTCTACCCTTGTCCTCTTGTTATTTGGAGTGAAACCACCACGTCCAAATCGCTTTCCATTCCAGTTCCTATCACCACCACCCTGCTTACTCACCTCAACCACGGCCACCTCTCTCTCATCATACAACCTCCCTGCCAAATCCAACACCGACCTAAAGGTACTAGGCCGGGCAATAATCATGTGCCTGCGGATATCTGCCAGCAAACCCTGTATGTACCTCTTAATCTTTCTCGACACCGGCATCACCTGATCCAGCACCAGCCTAGCCATCTCATTAAACTTGGTGGTGTATTCATCATGGGTCATGGTTCCCGCCTCTAGCTGCAGAAACTCCCTCTCTATCTTGTTGAGCTATCAGTGAGGACAGAATTCCTCAATCACCATCTTCTTCAGTTCTTCCTAACTCATCTTTTTGATGGCCCTGCTGTCCTCGGCTTGGACAATATTGTCCCACCAACATAAAGTTGAGTCTACAAACGAGTGAGTGGCGAACTTCATCTTTTGGTCCTCCCTACACTCACTAATCTCCAGCACCGCCTCCATTTCTCTCACCCAACGGTGAGCAGCAGCAACATTACCATTGCCATCTAAAGTCGGGGGTTTGCATCGCTGGAATGCCCCGTAGCTGCCCCCTTTCATGGTTTCCCGCACTACCACCTCCTCCTCATCACTGGAGGCCGCCATCTCAGCGTTCAGTTCTTCCCCTTCACCATGATCTCTCTCACCCCTCCTTCTCCTAGCAGCTTTCTTTCTCTCTGTCTCCTTCTTATTTTTCTCATCCTCTCTTACTACATGGATGACCTTGGTCACCACAGATGGTAGGATCGTCTGCATGACCTGTTGCACTTCCTCCACAACTGCCTCCTTTATTGAGGCTCTCAAGTTAGCACTCTCATCACCGCCCTCCTGGTGATGAAGTTCGGGCTCAGTAGGAGCCTTCTTAGTAGTCTTAGTCTTGTTCCTCGTGACACGTGGTCCAGCACCATGGCTACCCCGTGCTCCTCCTCGTGAAGCCTTTATTGATCTACCACCAGCCATCCTCTAAGCACTATAAGATTCAAACACCAACACGGTCATTCAAGGTAATAGCTCAGTTTATGTCAAGTATAGTAAATCCCTAATTACAACGGCCAGTTGTGATTAGCCACTTACTTTACTCTTTATCCCCCGAGCATTTCCTATCCTGACTACATCAGTACTCAAATCTACTAGGGGCACATAAATCAAATAACACATGCACATAATACTGGTTAACATTTAAGAAAAGAAATACCTGATGGCACGTAGCTACTTGAGCTGGCATCCCTCCTTTTGGTCCCATTCTCAATTTAAGTTTAGGTTTTTGAAAATACTTACCTATTTCTCTTAAACTTTGGCTCTGATACCAACTTGTAAGGCCCCATTTTCAGAAACCTCACAGTTGGTCAATCATAGCATTAATTATATAAAAACATATACATGTCGTAAAACATCACAACGGATTTAAAATTTTCAAAAGCCATTCATTGCGTTAATAATTACTGTTGCTAAATAATACATCATTGTATTTTGGAGTTACAAAAGGATCAATTAGTTGCATTACAAAACAACAAAATCATCATTACACGAATGGATGCCAGTCCTTCCTACCACGTAGCTTTCCCTGCGTGCCATCCTTAGCAACAATTACCTGCCAACTGAAAATACATAAAAGTCAGTGTTGTTGAGTGAGTTTTAGTTTTAAAAGCATTAAAGTACCTTGTTTATATAAAATATCCTTTTCTTAAAATATGTCCTTTACTTTCGTTCATGAGCATTCATCGTACATACATCGAGGTATAACCTTATTATCTTCCATTATCGCACGTATTCATTCGTTTCGTACTTTTTCATTATCTTTCACTTCTATCCAGATCTTATCATAAGCTATGCCCCATCATTGTGCACGAAGCAACCACCTTTTGGGGTCAAGCGACAAGGATCCCATTTTCGCGTCTCGATCAGTCACAAAGACTGACCCTCCTGTGTGTGAACCCTCATGGGTTAAATCGCATGTTATATAACACACAGTTGAGCTTACAACTCTCAATGAGTTGTGAACCTCTCTAAAAATTTTGCTCGCAAGACTTTTCATTCATTCGTTATGTTCCACTTTTCATTATCATTAATCTTTCACTTCATTTATGATAATACTTTACGTATACGAGCATAATCACACCACGTAAAGTCACATAATAATACGTAATATTAAACATAAGAACATGCCATAATCATGCATAACATCAACACATATAACCATCAAAACATCCCAGAGCTTAAACCTTAAAATTTCTATTTCTCAAAATCTCAGAAATTTTCTACGGCATTTGGGCGCATGAGCACTATGCAGGCGCATGAGCACTATGCAGGCGTATGAGCACTATGCGGGCGCACCAACACTTAGGTGTATGGAAAAGCTAGGCGCTTGAACTAACACTTAGGCATGTGAGCAATTTTCTGGGTGCATGGATAGTATTCGGGCGTATAAGGTTCACTTAGGCATTTGGGCAGTGGGCACATGGGCACTATTAGGGTGCATGGGGTGGAACTTAGTCTTTTTGGCTAAGTATTAGGTGCATGAGCCTACCACTTAGGCGCATGGGCAAAAATCCAGGCGCATGAGCCCTATTTGGGAGCATGAGAAGGAACTTAGGCGTTTTAAACAAATTTCAGGCGCATGAGCATACTTAGTTCGAAACTTACATTGTCCAGACCAAAATCATCATTCTAAATGGTTCTCAACCCATACTTACTTACAAGGACCTAAAATAAGCATAAAATCATAAAACACAACCAGCCATACACAAATATACATACGATTAACATACATATAAGTTGTAAAACATTTTATATGCATTTTCAACCCCAAAATACGTTTAAAACAAGAAAACCGGGGATCTAGAACTCATCTAAAGCAGCCTTCAAGCAAAACTCCACCAAACTTGAGGGCACAAGGAGTTCAAACACCTAAAACACACCAAAACACACAACCGAGCACAAAGAACACATAAAAATCGGTTCCAAGGTTGAAAACCCAACAAAACCAAACAAAAACACAAAGAAGCACTCACCAAATGCGAAAACTCAGCTTTAACTTCCTTGTAACCTAGAGAAAACTTTAGCTTCTTTCATCTTCTTGATCTCTGTCGAAAAGCAGAAGGTTGAAAAGGTAGTGGCATAGGCGGCCATGCCTTGTAAACATTAAAATAATATGGTTTTGTATTTTTTACACTTTGGCCCCCTCCACTAGTGCTCCTTTTCTTTTCTCTTCTTAATACTTTGCTTTTCCTTTGTTTTTGACAAAATTTCAGGCGTTACAAATGAAGAAGACATTGAATACTCTAAAGAGTTCTTATTCACTAAATACAATAAGCTTATTAAGAAATCTAATCAAAGGGCAAAAAGGGTAAAAGACAAACTGAAAGAAAAAGATGAATAAATACAAAAGCTTAAAGCTGATCAGAAATCCCAAAACCTAATTATCTAATTTCTAGAAAACAGCTTGATCAATCAAAAAATAAAGTTAAAGCAAAAGTTAAAGAGTTGAACATAACAAGATTAGATATGGCATGCTTGATAAATCAAATAGATACTAAAGATGATGAGATTGTTTTGTTGAAAAGAATAATCAATGAACAAGCTGAAGAAATCAAGAGATTGAATAAAAAATTAGAATTTTTTGAAAAGCAAAGTCTGAAAGATGATGATGATGACCAATCTGAGGGTCAAAGTGATGAGTGGGATACTACCAGCTTAGAACAACTATATGAAACTCTCTAAACAGATCAAGCAGAAACAAGTTCTCAAGATTAATCAACTTTCAATCAAGAAACAAATATGGATGAAAAAGTACTACTATACTGATCAAACAATCATCATACCAGAGGCTAGATATACCATGGATTAGTTTTTTGGAGATGTGAATCCATTTGAAAGCATGCATTATTCACCCATCCTAAGGCAACATTTCTATATAGAAGATACTCAATAACAAGCATCAAAAGACATCATTTCTATTAATTCAATCAGAGAACAACAAAAGGAATTAATAAAAAGATTTGTTGAGTATTTAAAGAAATCATGTAAGCTAGACAAACAACAATCAAAGCCTCAATCTGAACAATCAAACCAACACAAACAATCATCTTCCCACAAAGTTTAAAGACTTATAAAAGAAAAAGGAAAAGAAAATACTTGCTTGTATCAAGTAAAGGAAAAGAAAAGGTTTGAATAAGAGAATCCTGAATCCCCTCCTTTCAAATGTTAAAAGTGAAAGCAGAACCCATTGATGAGGTGGATTTTAGCAAACTAAGTTCTGTGTTTCTAGACTTAGAGGAGGGTGAAATAGCCCAAAGTCAAGAAAAATCAAGTCAAACGCAGATTGTCAAGAAAAACAATGGAAAATCAAGTTAAAAAATTGGAATATTTTCCATGACCCAGATCTATGGAGATCCATAACCGAAGGACCATACATACCATTGACTCTTGGGCCTGATTATAACATACAGAAGCCAGTAAGCTTAAAAAGTGTAGCTAGGGATGACCTCAAGAAGGTCAAAACAGACATGAAAGCATACAGTATATTGGCAATGACTTTACCATTTGAAAATTTGACATGGGTTGAAAATTTAAAAACTGCAGATAAACTCTGGAAGGTACTTCACACCATATGTGAAGGAAGTGAGGAGATACATGAAATCAAAAAGGAGAAATTAAGGACCCAATATGAAACCTTTCATCATGTTCAGGGAGAATCCATTCCATAACAGCTTCACAGATTCGTTCAACTAGTCAATGAGATGATAGTCTATGGTCTCAAGTATGAATCTGTGGAGATGAACAAAAAGATGTTGCATACATTGCCTGAGAGCTGGACTCAGTCAATCTCATTAATGTAAGCAACATTAGATCTTGAAGCATTATCTCTAGATTCTCTAGTGGCCAAAGTTGAAGCACTAGAACTAGATGAAAGATCCAGAAAAAATAGTACAATCAGACATGTGGAATCATACAAGTTCAAGGAACTTCAATAAATAGACAGTGCATTCATGACTTGCACTGGCGAAGATGAAGATGAAAAAAATCTGGATTCAAGTGAAACTTCATTCTTCTCTACACATGAATCATCTAGCAACAAACAAAAGTCTAAGAAGACTGGTGTTCATGCTTCCCATGAAGCAACACCCCTAAGAAAACAACATCCTTACACTTCCAGCTCCAGCAAACAACACCCATGAAAGGCTCAAAACATTCATAAATTTGAGAAACCAATGGATGCATTAATAATCATATTGCAAAGTGAGGAACAAAAGGCAGCTTTTGCAGCCTTTTCAACAAGCTTTGAAGCTTATCTAGGAGCTAACCTCACACCATCACAGATCATACATCAAGACTTGGATGAATTGCGTCATGATATGGTTGAAGAAATGGATCTTCAATGGTCAATGGTCAATGGCAATGATTGCATATAGATCCAAGAAGTTCCTATAATGGAACCGAGGTTTGGGCATGGATAAGAAAACCAAAATTAGTTTTGATAAGACAAAGGTGAGATGCTATAACTGCCAACTCTATGGACATTTCTCCAGAGAATGCCAACAACCTAGAGTTGACAGAAACAACAACCAAACACAAGCATAAAGCAGCTACCATCCAAACAGACAAATCCCACCTCCAATCAGTAATCCTGTTGCACCAACTCCACCTCAAATCACACAGTATAGCACATATCAACACTTACAATCATCTACCATGATTATAAAACAAGATGGTGAGTATGATTGGAGCATGTATGAAGCTAAGATCCATTCTCTTGATCATGCCCTGATGGCAAATATAGAAGATAAGATCTCTGAAATCCTGAAACAGGTGAGGGAAAACCTGTGTACACAAGCATGAATTGACGAATTCAATCGATACGGAGAACACACAGACAAACTTTCCAAGAAATTAATTAAAACAAACATTTTAAATGAAAGTCTAAAATCATAACAAAAACAATATGGTACAAAAATTCTTTCATACAAAATGATTTAGACAAATTAATGTCTGAAAAATTAACACTTGAAGCTCAAGTAGAGCAACTCTCTGAATCATTGACTCAGTCCAAAACACTACAGGCTGAAACTGAAGTGAAACTTTAGAAATTTCAGGTGAGCAACAAAAAGTTTGAAGAACTTCTTGCTCAGCAAAGGGCATTTAAAGACCCATCAGGTTTAGGATATAATAAGGTCAACCCACAGGGCGAGTCTCTTGACCAAAATGACCGGACTGATGATTCAAAACAATCATCATCATCATCAAAATCATCATTAATATCAAAAACACCATTGATAAATTTATTAAAAGCCAAGCACCTCCACAAATCAAATCAACAAATTTTTATCAAGGAGAAAATAATGAGTTTGATGAATAAACCATAAATGAAGATGATGTTGATCTATTGTATGATGACTCAGATCAACCAATTACTGAAACTACAAAAGTTTCAAGTGTGGTTAATACAAAAAACAAACAAACAAAGTAGATAAAAGGTTTTGACATCTGCTCAGGTGGAAGAAAAGTTAGATCTTCCACTGCCTCTCCTAATCAAACAAACAAAGGAAAAGGCGAAGCTCTCATTTAGCAAAAACAAACAACTGTAACTTTTGACTTACCTTTAAAATAAATTTTAAAAATCAAAAGTTATAAACAAACAAGGCAATGCAAATCTACCATATTGTGAATAGTGTGATCAATACACTCAAACCACTAAAAAATGCAAATATGGTAAATATTGCAAGTACTGTAACATGAACAATCACAGTACTGAATCATGCCATTTTCACAATTATTGTTCAATATGTGAGAGAAACAACCATAGCACAACTAACTACTTTTTCAATAAGAAAAATAAGAAGCAAAACAAACAGACCCATGTTGAGAAATCAACTGAGAAACAGACAGTTGTTCCTAACAAGAACAAAGGAGGAGCACCACCACAAACTCCTTATCAAAACGTTGTTTTAAATAATGATAAAACCTTTTATGATAACTTTAAACAATCAAACAGGAGACATAAGTCTCAAAGCAGACAACAAACAGACATTAGCACTCAAAGGTGAAGAGCTCAAAGTACTTCTCCTAACAGAGCTAAAAACAATCAAAGGAAGTCTAGTGTGACTAGAATTTCTAAACCATCATACAATGCCACTTTAGAATAAATATGCGTTATGGGAAAAGAC
The DNA here is from genome assembly GCA_025506505.1 of Flaveria sonorensis. Lineage (NCBI taxonomy): Eukaryota > Viridiplantae > Streptophyta > Magnoliopsida > Asterales > Asteraceae > Flaveria > Flaveria sonorensis. The sequence goes on along the minus strand of CM046440.1, from coordinate 34,137,953 downwards.
AGAAAACCCAAGACCATCTGGCTTGGGTTGCACCATCTAACTGATTTCTTTTCTTTTACAGGGACACTAAAGAAGGCTTGACAACATCTGGTATGTTGACAGTGGATGTTCCTATCACATGACTGGCAATTGTTCCCTCCTTCGGGATTTTAAAAGCAAATATTGAGGAAATGGAGCATTTAGAGGAGACAAGACAGGTGGAAAGATAACTGGTGAAGGAATAGTATCAAATAGGTTGATCATCTTTGAAAATGTCAACTACTGCTCCAACTTCCACTTCAATCTTCTCAGCGTATCCTAAATCTGTGATAAAGGATATGCCACCTTATTTGACTCCAACAACTGTTACATCCTCAAGATGGATTTTCAAATACCTGAAGATTGTATCCTTTTGAAAACACCCCGTTATAACAACACATACATTGTTGATATGAAGACTGTTTCAGCATCAACCCCTGAAACTTGTTTATTATCAAAAGCATCAGAAGATGTTTCCTAATTATGGCATAGACGTTTGGGACACTAAAATTATAACATAATGATTCAACTTGTAAAAGGTGACTTAGTAATAGGTTTACCATAAAAAGAATTCTTCTGTACAGACCACTGCACTACATGTCTGAAAGGCAAATAACACAGAGTGTCTCATAAGTCAAAATTGGTAAACTCTAACAACACACCACTGAAATTGCTTCAAATGGACCTTTTGGGCCCAACAAACATGCTTAGCATAGGAAAGAAGCAATAATGTCTTGTTATAGTAGATGATTACTCAAGATTCACATGGGTTTTCTTTCTACTACACAAGTCAGAAACATTAGAAATCATCAAACCCTTTATCACTAAAATTGAGACACAATTAGATTTTAAAGTTAAATCTTTAAGAAGTGATAATAGTACTGAATTTAAAAATGTCTCTATTTCTTCTTTTTGTGCAGAGAAAGGAATTAGTCATCAATTCAGTGTAGCTAGTACTCCTTAGCAAAATGGAGTTGCTGAAAGAAGGAACATAACATTTATAGAGGCTGCTAGATCAATGCTAGGTGACTCTCTATTACCCATATCCTTTTAGGCAGAAGCAATCTACACAGCTTGCTACATTCAGAACAGAACATTAATAATCAAAGAACATTCCAAAACACCATATGAATTAATGTTTAAAAGAAAACCTTTCATTGGATTTCTTAAAGCTTTTGGATGTTCTGTTTCAATATTAAATACTAGAGATTATCTAAGTTTGCTCCAAAGCAGATGATGGATTTTTTGTTGGATACTTCGGAAGCTCAAAAGCTTATCGAGTATACAATCCAATACTAAACATAGTGGAAGAAACAACAGATGTTGTTTTTAATGAACATTCTTTTACAAAGAAAGTCATTGGATCAGACTGGTTGTTTGATATTGACTCACAAACAAAATCATTTGATATATCTTACTTTGATGTTTTAGGTACCAAGGATAACGATGAGTATCCAATGGTTCCACTAACAACCATAGATGTTCCATTAACTGTTGATCCTCCACCGAGAACAACCATCACTCCTTCCGGTACCATAGTTTCAACTCCTCCAGAACAAACAAACACTTCAAAAGGAACATCATCAGACACACCATCTTCATCAACTCCTGTGACCACCCAACCATAACCAAATAACCAAACAAAACCACATCAACCAACCACAGTTGAAGAAGATGATGATTATCATTCATTACCATAAACATTCAATGAACCCTTACAGTTAGATAATCAAACAACAAAAAATACCCTTGCTTATCCATCAACACCCAACCAAACAATCACCAATCTTGATTCAACCATCCCTGTTGATCAGATTACAACAACCAGAGTTCACAAGGATCATCCTTTAGAAAACATCATAGGTGACCTCAATACCAGATTGACACGAAGTCAATTTGACACAACAAACATTTTCTTGTATTCCTGCTTCCTATCACTAACGGTACCTAAAAACATCACAGAAGCATTCAAAGACAACTGTTGGATAGAAGCAATGCAAGAGGAATTACAGCAATTCAGAAAGCAAGAGGTATGGAAGTTGGTTGATCTAAAGGTCAATACGCCATTGGCATAAGATGGCTCTTCAGAAACAAAGTAGATGACAGAGGGATTTTCATCTGAAACAAAGCAAGGCTAATTGCCCAAGGATATACTCAAGAGGAAGGCATTGATTATGATGATGTCTTTGCTCCAGTAGCTAGACTAGAAGCCATCCGAGTGTTCCTTGCATATGCCTCATCCAAAAACTTCACTGTCTTTCAAATGGATGTCAAGTGTGTAATCCTTTATCAAAAGATAGATGAAGAGGTATATGTTGCTCAACCACCAGGGTTTGAAGACCCAGAATTCCCTCACAGAGTCTACAAGTTAGATAAAGCTCTGTACGGACTTCATCAAGCACCTAGGAAGTGGTATGAAACTTTATCTAAGTTTCTACTACAGAATGGGTATACCCGAGGGGAAATAGATCAGACATTGTTCTTAAAACGAAAACAACAAGACTTGTTAGTGGTTCAAGTATATGTGGATGACATAATTTTTGGCTCCAGAAACATCCAACTTTGCAAAGAGTTTGAAACTCTTATGCAATCAAAATTCCAAATGAGTTCAATGGGAGAACTACATTCTTCCTTGGTCTTCAAGTTCAATAATCTGTTGAAGGAATTTTTATCAACCAAAGCAAGTATGTGAATCAGATATTAAAGAAATACAACATGTCTGATTACACATCCAGTAAAACACCATTTGCAATTGGATTGAAGTTTGGACCATATCCAGAAGGAACATTAGTTGATTAGAAACTCTACAGATCATTGATAGGTTCACTGATGTATCTAACAGCAAGTAGACCAGATATCGTGTATGCAGTTTGCATGTCTTCCAGATACCAAGCAGATCCAAAAGAATCGCACATAAATGCTGTAAAGAGAATCCTTAGATACTTAAAAGGCAAACTTGTGCTTGGGCTATGGTATCCAAAAGATGGAGATTTCTCTTTATATGCATACATAGACAGTGATTATGGTGGATGCAACAGTAACAGAAAATTCACTACTTGAGCTTGTCAGTTTCTTGGATCAAGATAGATCTCCTGGTAGTGCAAGAAACAAACAAATGTCTCTGTGTCAAAAGCTGAAGCAGAATACATAGCTACTTCTGCATGCTATTCTCAAGTGCTTTGGATTCAAAACCAAATGCTTGATTATGGCTTTAATTTTCTTATAACACCCATACACATTGACAATTTTAATGCCATGTTTATTACTGACAATCCATTTTAACATTCAAAAACCAAACACATAGATATCAGATATCACATTCTGAGAGATTTCTTAGAAAAGTGTCTGATAAAGTTGATCAAAGTCCATACAGACAATCAATTGGCGGACCTGTTTACCAAACCATTTGATTCAACAAGATTTGAATTTCTGGTTCAGTCACTTGGTATGATCAACTATGAATCAAACAAGTAACGCTTTTCAAACATTAATTTCAAACAAGCCTGATTTTGTCAAAGTCCAAGTTCAACATCAACAAACATCCTTCAAAATCAAGATATCAAACAAACATTCATGTTTTCTGTAACACCTAGAAATTTTCAGCAAAAGAAAAGAAAAGAAAAAGAAAGAAAGGTGAAATGCTCCAAGTCAAGGGGTTAAAGTTGTGTAAGTGGAAAACTTGTCTATTATGGGTTCAAAAGCACGTATGGCCGCCCACACCCTCATTTCTCACACCTGCTTTCGGCTGGAAACAGAGGTAGAAGCTTCAACCGGATTTTTAGAGTGAGAAAGCTGAAATTCTTCAAGAAGGTGGGGTTTTTCTTGTATTTTTGTTCCGTTTTCAGTCATGTTCAAGCTGATGGACCGATTTTTATGTGTTTCTTTGTGTCTGGTTGCTTGTTCTTGCGTGTTTAGGTACTAGAACTCCAGGCGCTCTCGGGTTTGGTGGAGTTTTACTTGAAAGTTGTTAGAGGTGAGTTCTAGATCCTTGGTTTTACTTGTTTTAAACTTGTTTGGGGCTGAAATGCATATTACCTACTGCTTTACAATCAAAAACATAAACTGATCTGTGTGCTTTGCACCTGTTGTGCGTGTGAGTGTGTGTTTCGAATGCTTGATCGATTTATGTGGTTGTATGCTTGTTCTAAGAGTTTAGCATGCTAGATCAGTGCTAAGAATGTATAAGAATGAGGATTGGGAACTGAATATAGCATAGGTTGCAACTGCAGGTTGGTTTAGTTCATCCACATTTAGACTTGAATATTCGCATAAGTGTTTATTCATTCGCATTTGTTGTGTTCATCCGCATTTGCCTTTAGTGCAGCCAAAGTGTTCATCCGTACTTGTACTTGTTCCAAAAATGTTCATCCGCATTTGTTTTGTCCATGTGTATTTGCTACAGTGTCCATGCGTATTTGCTTTAGTCATCCGTATTTGGTTCATGCGCACTTCCTGACACTTAGAATATTTCCTGAGAATGTTCATCCGCATTTTTTCATCCGCATTTGTCTAAGTTCATTCGTATTTCTTTTGAGACTAGGTATTTTTCTGAAATTTTGGGAATAGAATTTAAGTGTGGAGAACTTCTATATAAGGTATGATTATACTTGTTTAAGGATTATAATGCTTGGTTCTTTCTTATGTGTTGCTTTTACTATGTCAATCATATTTTCATGTTATGTGATTAAGGTAATGAGAAAAAAAAGTATTATCCATAACAAGTGGACATAAAGGAACAAAAGAAGAATAGTGAAACTTAATGAATGTTACCCCCGGGCCCTTATGATGAATGAAAAGCCTTGCAAGAAAATGAATGGAGGTTCACGACCAGGAGGCCGTTTGCTCAACTGATGTACGGCTGTATCAGCCTATGAGGATGTACATCAGGGGTCTAATCCTGGGGATTGACTAATAAATGAATGGGATCCTAGTTCATGAGTAGGCTTCGTGCCTAGCAGTATGGATCAACTGTCGATGGGTTAGCTACCATGATAAACGTTTGCCAACAGGGGTTCGGCATCTGTTGCCAACCAACAATGTAGGCTCTTGCTCTGTGCAATCCTAGCTAATGAAAGAAACATTAATGAAAGAAAGAATGATAATAAATTTCCTAACGAATGATTATGTACTATGATGGATGATCACCAAAGGGAGTTTGCCAAATGTATATTTTCTATGTTATTAAAACTAAAACTCACTCAGCAACGCTGACTTTTATATGCATTTCAGTTGGCAGGTAATGAGGTTGCTGGGGATGGCACGGGGTCGAAGCTACTTGGCAGTTCAGGACTGGCTTCCATATTTTTGCTAAAATGATGTTCTTATCTTGAAATACAACTGAACGTCCCTTTTTGTAACTTATAACAATGATGTATTTCTTGGTAAAAGTTATTATCAATGCATGAGAGGGTTCTTGTTTAATTATTCCGCTACTATCATTTCTTACTTGAAAGAACTTTATTGAATAAAGTGCTATGAATGACCACTGTGGGGCTTCCCAGGAATGGGGCCTTACATTTTCTAATAACCAAACATCTTGAATCATACATACCACTCATGAGAAATAATAGTACACTAGCTTAGATCTTCACTTGAGTCATTTTCTACTAATAAAGACTGACACTACTTTGTTTGATATGTGGATAGGCTCAGCATGGGACACCTAATATCACATACAACAGTGAAGCACTAAATTCTCATGATTGTGTGTTCATCAACACATGTTGGTTTATGGTGAGTATTAATCTATCCAATATAGGTTGCTTTTAAAGTAACTATAATACACCAAGTGAAACAGTTTATAAATTTCTCAATCCTACAAGTGTCTCCTCTATTATGATTTTCATAGACCTGGAGTACACAAATGCATTCTTTGTTGTGCTAGGCACAGACCTGAATGATCTACATCATGATCCAAAAAGATTCCCAATGAGGAACACATCCATTTTGGAAGAACAATCAATAAAGTCTTTTAGTCTACATTCCTTGTGAATGAATCAAAAGAATCCCAAAGAGGATCACCTTCCAAAGTGAAGTGAAAAAGAATCCCAATGAGGATCAAACAACATGGATCAAATTAAGCATTTATACTCATAAGAAACTAGGTCATAAGTATTGAAAGTGCTTTCTAGCATATCTTGAGGAGGGTTGTTCTAAACATACAATCAATTGTGGGGTACATACAACACATATCAATCAACTCAAAACATGATAATCACTCACTATTTAAATCAATCATTAATACTATGCATGAGTTTAAGTGGATCACAATATTTGCAATCAACATTGTATTAGTCTATGTCTATTGCCAAAAATATTCAAACAACTCAATAAGAATTTAAGACTAGTATGATCTCATGTTATGTGCAAATGATTCATGTTCAAACATAAAACTCATTCATTTATTAGTTAGATAAGGCATTATCTTTCTAAATTTTATCAAGCAAGCAATCAAATTGAACTTTGATAATTTCCATTCAAACACATTCAAATTTTTGTCATTTTATAAAAGTTTTTTTTATAAATATGCAAAAATTCAGGGGGAGAAAATGAACATGGAAATATCAAAGGCAGCAGAATTTGTGCATAATCATACAATTTTATTATTTGAAAATTTTGAAATTTTAAGTTTTAAATAAAGCCAAGTCAAGTCAGCACACAAACACAGCAGTTTGACACACATACATATGTACAACATTGCATAATATTGCTTTTGAGTGACTCTTTAACATCCATATAGTGATCATGTTAAAATTTTAAAATTTTAACAAACATTTAAAATTGTGAATCCAAGGATCGAAGCAGGAATTATCAGTTTGATTTAACAAATAAAGATCGCGGAATTATCAATACTTGTTGTTTAATTATTGTTTATGAAATTTGAATCGACAAAGAACAGATGAAACAACTTGAAAACAGAATAAACAATTCAAAAAAAAGATTGTTCAATTTGTTTTCATTGACAATGAATCGATTACAATGATGTTGATGCTTTGATGATTTGATGATTGCTATGATGTTCCGGGTGTTTTGCTATGTTGATTGATTGATTGAGTGATATCGTTTCTAAGAATATGAATCTCTATTTGCATATCGATATCTCTCTCAATCTCTCTCTTAATGTTTATCTCTTCCTATGATATATCTATTCCTATGATGTATATCTCTACCTAAATGAGTGCACCCATGCCTTATCTTTATTGGCAGAGGGATTCACTTTACAAAAGGAATATTCTTGATGTGACGTGGAATATTTTCTTGACATAAATAGTGTCTTCCGTGGTTGTTGACTTGATGATGACATTCTAACTAGTTGACTTGTTGACATTATGTTGCAAACTTGATGATGTCATTTTGACTGGAAAATGCAAGATATATATGTTGACTTCAGAACTTGTTCTTCTCAGTTGGGTTCTCCTCTCTCACAGGTTTAGAAGAAGACAGAGGAGGACCCTGCTATGGGTCAGAAGATGAAGTTGGCTTAGATGCAGCTCTTGGTTTAGGTTGTGTTGTCTCAGTAGGTTCAACCTTCACCTCAACTTCAGGTTGAGCTGGACTTGGTAGAGAATGCAAGTCCACCAGCTCTCTCCTTTTTATCTTCTGCTTGATCACCCTAATATGCCCATCCATTGTGGATAGAGACATAGGACCAAGCCTCCTTCCAGAGAAACCATACAACTTCAAGAAGCTCATCATCCTTTGTCTGTCAGCAGACTTCTTTTGGCTTTTATGGATGATGGCCCTTGACTTTGCAGGTTCTTCCCTTAATCTCTTCCTTGCAGCTTGCCTTTCCTTTTTGACTTGTTCTTCCAGCTGCTTGTTGTATTCAAACATTATGTACTTATATGATAAGGGAAGAAGTGCAGCTACCTGATAGAGACCTGTGGCACTCAGGTAGTTGATCATCTTTAGTCTTTCTTCTTCATTAACTACCTGAGGTTGTTTAGTGGCCATAGTCTCTTGCTTAGGACTTTCTTGAACTGGAGAGAGGACAGGAGCATCTTTGTAGAGACTTTTAAGTCTCCTTTCTTCATTGATTTTAAGGAGAAATTTTGCATCCTATGCTTCCTTCCTCTCTTTTGACAATTCAATGTCAGCCAGTTCATTCAGCTCCTCTAATGAGAGATAGATGAGTTCAGCTACATTGTAGTTTCTGGTTCCCAGGTAATTCAGCCTAGCTGCCCTTAACTCATCTTCCTGAGTGTTTAGCCTGGGGGCAGCCCTGATTACGGCTTCCATGAATCCTGATGAACCACTTGAACTCTTTCCCCTCAGCTTCCTCTTCCTCTCTCTCTTCTCCTCCTCAATCTCCTTAGGAGTCATTTTCCTTTTGCCTTTGTCAACCACATGCCTTGGTGACTCAGGCTGGAGAGAGCTTTGGCCTTTATTGCTTGGTTCAGCTATCAAGCTCTGGCCAGAGAGAGGTTGTGAATCACCATCACCAGCTGGTGTTTCACTGAGGGTAATGGGTGCAGAGGGAGATCCTGTCTCAAGGTTCACAGGTTCAACCTCTGGAACTTCAGTCAAGGCTTTCCCTTTGAAGCTAATCTTCGGGTCCACCTCAACATCCAGTTGACCAAAGATCTCACCTGCTAGCCTCTGTCTATATAGTTTTGATCTCAATTTGAATTCCTCTAGCACCTTGTCTTGGATCCTTTCTGCCAATCTTGCAGCTTGTCTGTTGTTGCTTGGGTTGACAAGTAGCAGATCTACCAAATTTATACTCTCATAGTAGCTCAGTCTTGAAATGTTGAAAACTTCTAGTTGACCCTGAGCTCTAGAGATCATAAGAGCTCTCCTATTACTGTCATACCCCCAACCCCTGATTGGGTTCTCAGAAGGGGCAGACATTGCTCTTCGTATTCCCTTCTCAAACAGTTGTTGGATGAGTAAGTCTAGATCACTATCATGAGGAGTTTGCTGAGTATGGACAAGTTCAAGAGAGGGTGGTGAATCCTTAATGTCCATACTCTGGGAAGAACTCCAAGGTTCTGTGGCTGTCAAGACTTTCTCCCCCTTTTTGGTAGCATCACCCTCTTGACTAGGTGAGCTGGGGAATTGGTACAAGACATCCACAGGTTCTTGTGGACCTAGTGGAGTTGTCCTCATTGGTCTCTCAGCTAACTGGCCCTTAAGATCAGTGATCTCAAGTTGCTGGTCATTGACCCTCTTCTGTAAGATAGTCACCTGAGATTCCAGGTGAGCTATCTTTGAAACTAAGTACGTGCATGTTTTTGTCAGTTTGTGCACCTTTTGTTTCAGACTCCCCTCATCTTCAGTTGAAGAATCACTGGGGGATGAGAGAATTAGACCTAAGTCTTCTTCCTTATCACTAGCATGGTGTTCTTGGCTACTGGATTTCCCCTGCCTAATGAAAGCTTCCAGAGAAGTGTCAAAAGGCTGGGTTGCCATGGTTGAGGTCCTATTGATGTTATCACTTGCAAAAGTGAGAGCCTCTTCCATATGGATCTCCTGAACAAGTTCAGGAACATCCACCTCAGTGGAGGGTAGATGATGTGGGCTAGACCTGGGTGAGTCAGAAATACTCATCTCTCTTTGAGCAGGGGTGGAGAAGAGAGACTCATGGTATTCACTGACATCCAAGTCCTCATCATCATAAAAGTCTAAGCTGGGTATTGGTTGGTTGAGATATAGAGGTTGGGGATGGTAGCTGTCCCCTGAAGGTTGATCCCTTAAGTTTAGAGACTTAGAGTGAAGGCTAGAAGCTGTTTGGGCAATGAGCTCATTAGCCTGAGCATGAGGAACCTTAGAACTGATTATTGGAAAGATGGGAGTGGTCTGCTCTTCAGGGGAAGTGGGAGCTCAAGATTCCACTTCCACCTGTATGGGTTGTGATATGGGAGCCTGAACATGCTTAGTAGCAAGTGCAAGGGTTCTTTTGGATTTTCTTTTATAGGTGATGGTGATGGTAGGCTGTGTTTGAGGTGGTTGAGAAGTAGAGGGTGTGGGATCAACACTAGCTGGTGCTGCTAGGTTGTCACCCTGAGCAATGTGCTCAAACATTTGTGGGACAAGGGCTGTTTCTACCACTGAGAAGCCAACAGTTGGCTTCTTCAAGATTTTGAAAATGCCAGGCCTTATTTGTCCCAATTTAAGAATATTTCCTGTTCCCCTCAACTGTGGTTCGAATTCATAGTTGAGAATGTGTTGAACATACCTGGGGAACATGTAATATTCTAAGGAGTCCAAGTTAGCAAGTAATTTTGTATAAACAAACTGAGAGTACCTTAACTTGACCCATTGTACCATCCCATGGACTATGAAGGAGTTGTCTTCTGGAACTTGATCCCATCCTCCATGTTTGTTAGATAAGTTGTATATGATGACATGGAGGAGGTACTTCCACTGGGATGAACCTTCCCCTTCCTAAAGGTTTTGACTTAGAAGTCACCTTTATAGCCCATCTGCTGGAAGGAATGGTTGACATCATGTTTTGGAAAGGACAGTTCACCTGCTTCATCATCCAGCTGCAAATGGGTGTTTATGATGGCCGGAGTGATGAAAATTGTCCTCCCCTGCACCGTAGCAGACAGTACATTTTCCCTATCCATGGTGACCTCTTGACAGGTCCACCAGAATTCAAGAAACTGATCCTCATAAAGAGGAGGATGGATTGTAAGGGAGGTGAAGTAGTGAGACGAAGAAAGGTACCTACAAACATCTGAGAAGCTTGGATCCTTCTCAGAGTTCAACATGGCAACTTGATTGTGTTGCCTGTGTAGGTGAATGGTGAAATCAGGGTCGTTTCTTTGATCGATGTTGGCCATTTGGTGAAGTTAATCAGTGAAGAAAGGAAGAAGAAAGTGAGTTTAGGATGAAATTAGGTTAAAGATTGTGAGAGTAGAGAGAAGAAATAGAACCGTTGAGAAGATATATGTAGTGGATTTGAGACAAAATTAGAACAAATGATAAACTTTGAAATCCGCAAGTGGGTCCCACTTCTGAAAAAGCGCCCAAAAAGTTAGTTTTCTTGGAAGTTGAAAATCTTCCGAAGGTATTTTTGCTTCAGAAGTTTCTTAAGAAAAGCTTCGGAAGGAAACTTTGATTCGAAAGATATTTCAAAAAGTTGTGAAAATTTGGCTTCGGAAGGAATATATCTAAAGAAATTTCTTCCTTTATAAATTTTGCTTCGGAAGAACTAAGTCAGAAACTTATTATCCGTAGATAATAAATCTTCTGAGACGAAATTGCTTTCCAAAGATATGTGTTCTTTAAATGCATTTAAGTACTTATAAGCACATTTAAGCTTCGGAAGATATTCTAAGAATTTCTTCCGAAGGTAATCTCTTATGAGTAGTTAAATGATTTAAAGACATAAATTTCTTTCAAAGGTAATTTGAGTTCTTCCGAGACAAAATAATAAATTTTCACAAATCTAAGGAATACCTAAAAAAATTGATTTACTTCCAAAGAGAACTAGGCTTATGAAGGTGATAATATAGACAACTTAGGACACATAAATTTTAGAAATAATGTTGATTAAGTGTTTAAAGAAAAAACTATTCAAAGTTAATCATCCCAATAGCTGATATAAGATATTTAAACCTTTGTTCATCAAATGCTTTAGTGAACATATCAGCATATTGTTCATTTGTGTTAACCTTGATTAGTTTGATTAATCATTTCTCAAAATTATCTCTAATCAAATGATACCTGATGTTGTTGTGTTTGGTCCTAGAGTGCTACACAGGATTCTCTATAATAGAGATAACACTGTTGTTGTCTATGTGGATAGGAGTCTCCTTGAAATTGAATCCATAGTCCAGCATCTGATTTTGAATCCAAAGCACTTGAGCACAACAGCTTGCAACAGCAATGTATTCAGCTTCAGCAGTTGATGCAGACACATAGGATTGCTTCTTGCATTGCCAAGAGACTATCCTTCCACCAAGGAATTGACATCCCCCAGATATAGACTTTGCAGTCATGTTGTAGCCACCATAGTCACTATCTGTATAAGCATACAGATTAAAGTCTAAATTCTTTGGATAGCAAAGGCCTAGTTTAGGAGCACCTTTGAGGTATCTGAGAATTCTTTTCACAGTAACTAGGTGTGACATCTTGGGGTTGGCTAGATATCTTGTACATATACATATGGCAAACATAATATCAGGCCTGCTAACAGTGAGGTACATAAGAGACCCAATCATAGCTATGTAGAGATGTTCATCAACACACTCCCCCTCAAGATCAGGACCAAGGGAGTGGTTTCTGGCTATGGATGTCTTTGCAACCTTACAATCAGTCGTCTTGAATCTTCTAAGTATGTCTTGTACATACTTTGACTGACTAATGAAGATGCCATTTTCAACCTACTTCACTTGAATTCCTAGAAAGAAGTTGAGTTCCCCCATGGTACTGATTTCAAATCTATCCTTCATCAGCTTCTCAAAGTCTTTGTAGAGCTTTGGATTAGTGAACGGATGTCATCTACATATATCTAAACTAGCATTATGTCATTCCCTATTTCTTGATGAAGAGAATCCCATCAATAGTATCTCCTTTGTATCCATGTTGACAAAGATACTTTGATAGTGTCTCATACCACTTTCTTGAAGCCTGATGCAGTCAATATAGAGCTTTATCAAGCTTGCAGACATAATCAGGATGATTTGGGTCTGCAAAGCCAGGTGGTTGTTTGACATAAACTTCTTCATCTATCACCCCATAGAGAAAGGTACACTTTACATCAAGCTGGTAGACCTTGAAATCCTTGGATGCAGCATAAGCCAGGAATATTCTTACAGCTTCAAGTGTTGCTACAGGAGCAAAGACATCCGTGTAGTCAATTCCTTCTTCTTGAGTTTACCCCTGGACAACCAGTCTAGACTTGTTCTTAATGACAATCCCTCTATCATCTGTCTTGTTCCTGAATACCCATTTGGTTCCTATGATACTTTTCTCTTGAGGAAGGGGACATAAGTTCCACACCTTCTGTCTTCTGACTTGAAGCAACTCTTCTTGCATTGCCTCAATCTAGCTTCCATCCTTCAAAGCCTCATCAACTTTCTTCAGCTCAATCTGGGATAAGAAACAAGAATGCAGACAAACATTGCTCTCATGTGTTTGTCCTCTTGTTCTCACTCCTGTGTCAACATTTCCAATGATGTTTGTGGTGGGGTGTGACTTGTGGATCCCAAGTTGAGGGATCACAGCAAGTTGATTTGAGAGATCTAAGTTAGAGAAATTTAGATCTGGCAAATAAGTGCTACCCACCACATCAACACACTTATCAAGAGAAGCTTGATCCAATGAATGTGTTACATCATTAATGTTGTCTTCTATGGACTGGTTATCATCATCAAGAAATTCCTGATCACTGTCACCACCTCCATCTCCTTCTGCATTTGAAGTTCTTTCACCTGGATTTGGAGCCTCTGAGCTGGAATTTGAAGGCATCTCAGATGCATCAGCAGTATTTGTCATGCTTGTGCTGATAGGTGCTTCACTTGCAGGGTTAGTTACCATTGGAGCTGAAGTAGTATTCTTGTTTGATCTTCTTAGCTCAAATCTTGGGTTAGGATCACCTGTTGATATATTATCTATAGATCCTGAAACATTCTCACAAGACTTGTTAAAACAGTTAGTAACTAAATCAAGATCAAACAAACAATCCGGAGCAGAACCTTTAACACTGGGAGTGTTTTCATTGAAGGTCACATTGGCTGACTCCTCAATTACTCTAGTTCTGAGGTTGTATACTCTATAAGCCTTAGCTTGAGAGGAGTATCCAACAAAGTGTCCATCATCTGATTTCTCAGCAAACTTGGCTACTTGATCTTTGGTATTCAAGATAGTGCATGGACATCCGAATGACCTGAGGAAACCAATGAATGGTCTTCTTTTGTTCCATAGCTCATAAGGAGTCTTACCATAAGTCTTAACTACTAAAACTCTATTCTGCACATAGCAGGCTATGTTGACAGACTCTGCCCAGAAGATGATAGGCAGTTTAGAGTCAAACAACATGGTTCTAGCAGCCTTAATAAGTGTCCTATTTCTCCTCTCAGCAACACCATTTTGCTGAGGAGTCCTGGGAGCACTATATTGTCTTGAAATACCCTTTTCATCACAAAATGTATCAAGGATTTGATTTTTAAATTTTGTTCCCTGATCACATCTTATGGTTTTAACCTTGTGATCATATTGATTCTCAATTTTCCGAATGAAGTTCTTCAAGATCTCAGGAGTCTCATCCTTAGTTCTAAGGAAAAAGACCCAAGTGAATCTTATGAAGTCTTCTATGATCACTAAACAATAAGAGGTCCTTCCTAGACTCATTAGACTGGTGGGGCCAAATAGATCCATATGTAAAAATGTAGGGGAGTAGTGATGGAGTTGGTTTCCTTTGGCTTGTGAGACACTTTGTGCTGCTTCCCTTCAGGCATGCAACACAATGGTCATCACTTGTAAACTCTTTCTTTGGCATTCTAGTTACCAAATCATTTTTAATCAATTATTCATGTTTTTGAAGTTTACATGGCACATTCTTTTATGCCAGAGGAAAGACTCATCACTATTTGCTTTAGATAGAAAGCAAGATACTTCTCCGGAGGGAGTTGTTTCTTACAGATCCATCTTGTACATGTTCCCCTTCCTGGGGGCTCTGAGCAGGATGTACTCTTGAGGAATAACCACCCCAGGCTTGAGAACAATGCACTCATGCTCAGTGAAGAGCATGTGATGTTTTTGGTCACAAAATTATGACACACTCAAAAGATTGTATCCAAGCTCCTTGACAAAGTTTACCTTCTCAATGCTGAGCTTACCATTTGAGACCATGCCCCTGCCTGTGATGTAACCTCCTGCATCTCCTCCAAAAGCAACTGGCCCTCCATCAAACTTCTCAAAGTTTTGAACCAAGGAGCCATTGCCTGTCATGTGTCTTGAGCAGCCGCTATCAATGATCCATACATTTTGGTTGGTTTTCAGCTGCCCTTGCACAAAAAGAGATGATTTAGTTACATTTGGGAACCCAAGCCTCATTGGTCTTGGGCTTATCAAAGTGCATCGAAGACAATGAAATAGTAAGTGATCATATGTTCAGGCTTTGAGGATCATTTGCTGTTGCTGATGATGAACTTTTAGTCACATGGTCTTCCTTCATCTTCCACACCACCTTCGGAAGATTGGGCTTGACCTTCAAAGCTTCGGAAGTTTTAACAACTTCGGAGTATTTGGAGACTGGGGCTTTGGAAGATCTAGCTTTCACTGCAGCTGGCTTTGGTGCTTCGGAAGTATTCCTTTTTTCCGAGACCATTTTTCCTTCCGAAGGCAACTTAACACCTATTTTCCTTTTCACTTTGGAGCTTTCGAAGGAAACAGATTTTCCTTCTGAAGCTAGCTTTCCTTCTTCTTCCCAAAAGCTTTCTCTTTGATCATGTGGATAGTGTTTTTGGGATTGTAGATGCAATCCTTAGCCAGATGAGAAGTACTACCAAACATGATGCAATCCATTTGCTTCCTTCTAGGAGTCTTCTTCTGAGAGCAAGACTGAGCTTGAACACTTTTTTTCTCCAGCTTCTTCTTCACAGATGATGCAGCAAGCTTCTTAGGGAGAGACTTGCTCTTGGAGGAGGATGGTTCAGACTGTGTAGCAGTAGTACACAGCAATTCAGCCTTCTCTTTGCTGGAATGAGTTGGAACTGTACTAAAACTCCTGGTACTAGAGTTTGTAGTTGATTCCTCAACCTTTGCCACTTCAAACCCTGCAGAGATGATCACTTGTTTCTGCTTGGAGTCAAAAGTGGCCTTCATCTCTTAAGCCTTCTTTGATCTTCTCTTTGCTCTTCTGATCAAGTTCTTCCTTTTTGTCTTTGTCATACCAGCCTTCTTTCTCTCCTCAGGAGCATGGTGACCCTTTTTGGATTGACTCTCTTCACTTATTTCAGAGTCATCCCTCACCATCTCCTCTTCATCCTCGTCAACACTAGGGTCTATGAGGGGAAGCTCATCTTCACCAGTTCCACACCTTGGAGATCTTATGAATAATAGAGTGTGTGGAGGAGCTATCTCAGTAGATCCTGGTCTCTGCTTATTCTGACAATAAACTTTTGCATGCAGAGATGAGGATATGATGTTCTTGAAGGTCTCTTCTTCAAGAATACATTTTTTAGCCCAGGCTTTGCTGATCACAAGCTCAGCCTAGCATTCAGTTAACTTGGTAATGAGATCTTTAATTTGAGTCCTGTAATTTGTTTGCTCATGTTTAGGAGCTGAAATTGTTTTCTCTAGATCTTCTATCTTAAGTTTATAGTCATTTTTAGCTCTTTTAAAATCAGCTTTTAGGATATTTAAGGACTCAATATCAGATCTCATTTCCAAGTTATAGGACTTTTATCTATTCACTTTAGCAATACATTCAGGAGAGCAAAGATGTTCTAGTACCTTAGCCTCATCATGGTCAACCATGAGTGCTTGATTTGGTGAAGTATCTTCAGCCTAAAAGCTCAAGTCAAAGCCTCCTTCTTCAACAGCAATAGCAGCTTGCTGTCTTGGCTTCTCATTCTGGTGCCCTCCCTCAGTGTAGTTTGGCCTGGGTGATGCTTGGCCACCATTTGACTTAGGTTCCTTGCATTCTCAGGCAAAGTGACCCATCTGATTATAGTTGTAACACTTCACTTTGCTTTTGTCCAGTCCAAACTTGCCACTGGCAGCATTGTTAGGAATCCTTCTCCCTGTCCTCTTGTAGAGCTTCTGGGCTCTATGAGTGAGAAGAGCCATCTACTGGACTATCTCCATGTATTCCAGATCATCTGGATGGATACAATCCAGGTCTTCAAGAGTGAAAAGAAAGTTGCCTGAACTTTCATCAGTAGAGACAAAGGCTTGAGAGGTGCTTGTCTCTTGGAATGGACTTCCTTGGATGTAGCACTCTCTGGGTGTCTCTGGGAGGGTGATGAAAGGACCCTTTTGTGAAGTTTCAGGGTAGTAGATAAGATGGTGCTGTGGTTCTCTTCTATCCTTTTCACCCACATGAAGGGCAAAACTCTGGTGAGTGTTGGAGTTACCAGATAGGTTTTGCATGTTCATCTCCATCTGGTATCCACTGAGTATTCCATATAACTCACTGTGAGGTTTTCAATCCTCCTAATGACCACAGAATAGTGTGTCCATTGTCTGAGAAGAGAGGACATGAACTTCCTAACAATATCCCTATTCTCAATAGTTACTCCAACATCAGCCAGAGTATCCACAATCTCAACGTACCTGAAATACTGTTGAGTCATGATTTCACCTGTCTTGAAGGTGAAATATTCAAAATGCTGCTTCAAGAAGTCCGTCTTGTTTTCCTTGGATTCATTGGACCCCTCATACATCAGTTTCAGTGCATCCCACAGTTCTTTAGCGGTCTTGCACTTCTTGAAACCTCTGTAGATGGAATTTGGAAAAGCAGTCTGAAGGGCTGTCATGGCTTTCTGATCAATGTTAATCTTCTTCCAGTCTTCTTTAGAGAAGTCAGCCCATTCTTTGAGTATCATACTACCACCAGCAGCAGCTGAAGTGGTGGATGGTACATGAGGTCCATTGACAATAGACTCCCACATCCTGGAATCCTGAGATTTGATGAAGCCTTCCATTCTTTGGAACCAAGTGTCAAAATCCTCAGGAGTGATCAGTGGGACTTTGTAATAGTTCTAGTTTCCATATCAGCCTTAGAGATAGCTGCCATTTGCAGAGTTAAGTAATGTGTGAAACTAAGAGGATTAAAGATGGTGAGATCTTACAATCAAGAGCCTGTAATGCTCTGATACCAATTGCAGGACCGAGTAAGGGTGCTTAAGTTTGCAATTAACTTCACAGGAGGAGAGAACTTTAGATCACTTAACAATTCAAATAGGGAACTGGTAACTATTTAGAAGATACTAAGATAACACAAGTAATGTAAGTGAAACAAGAACAAAATCATAAGTGTTGGGTTTTTACAAGTTTTAACAAAGATGTTTAACCATTTAAACAACAAAACGCAGCGGATATAAGGGGTTTAAAACTTGTTTTATATTCTGAAAATAAACATTTATATGTTCAAGAAAACAAACCCAAGAACAAGGATCATATATATGTGAAAAGAAGTGCTATCAAAACCAACCATAGGATGTACATGAATACTACCTTTCTTGAACAAGGAAGTTAGATACGGATGAGAGGAGGAAGATGATGTTTCTTGAATGTCTAGTCTTCAAAAGAGAAGACCTCAAGCTTGTATACCCACAAGCTCTTGCAAAGCACCAAACTTGTTAGGAAGTTGACACCAAAGATCCTTCTTACAAAAGCTCTAGATCCGAAAATGGGAGAAGAGAAAATGGAGAAGAAGGAGCTTGCATGTGTGAGAGAGAAAGTGTGTTGAGTGTATATATTGAACAAGTAAATGTCTTGCATGAAACAAGACAAAAGGAATCCCTAGGCAAAACCCAAAGGGGCGGCCGAAATAGGTTCAAAATGGGTTTCCCCCCATTTTGATAAACTCCCTTTTTAATACATTGTTTATAACTAATTAAGTTATATAATTAAACCAATTTTAATTTTATAACTTAAACACTCTTATATTTGATGTTATTTAACTTATTTAAATAACATTACAAAGGATATCTCATGAACAAAATATCCATATAATTTGTTCTATCTCAAATGCAATAATTCAGAAAACCCATTTTCTGAATTGGTGTCAAAATTTATTTGCTTGATCATGTCAACAAATAAATATTTATCGGTGTTTGCCTAGCTTGTTATTGGGTATGACCCGACTTGGATCATAACGTACTAACCACATCAATCTTGTATGTGTCTTGGGCATATAAGATCCAACAATCTCCCACTTGCACAAGATTCATAGAAGATTGATGCAAGCAGTAAATACCGCCTAACAACGGTTTACTACCCTTAATACGTATGACTAAGAGCCATTCAATAACATCATCCCCTTCAATTATCTTACTCGAAAATGTTTTAGGTGAATCAATCATCTATCCTTTTGTCACAGATGTCATGTTAATCTTAGAGACATAGAATGATCATTCTCCATTGACTTAACTTACAGGCCTTAGACATCTTACTCTCAACGAATAAGAGGGACAAATCCCATCTCGATTACATACGTCTCTTACAATCACCTCGTGCTATACCTGAATTTAGTCTTATGTACTGCCGTGTTTCAGAACAGCGAAGAACTAAGTCAAAGTATAATACCCGGTGAATATCAAGACCCAATATGTATCTCAGGTCAGAGGATACCAAATGATATTCGCCTTTACTCAAATTTACTTATGATCAATCAAGAAGATTCCATGTAGTAATATTTGAGATGCGGGTCAGTCCAATATTTGTATCCCACAAATATTTATGAACTTTGGCAACAACCCTTTGCTATATATTCATCCATATGAATATCCACCAATCCAAGTTCATAATAGTCTTACCCTCATACTTGTTCCCACAGGTATGAATGACTACGGACGTTTAGAGTAAATGATTTACTCATGGATTAAACATGCAAAATTGGAACGTTAGTTGAAGCATTATAACCAAATAATTCATTCAAATAATAAAAGGTTCCAATATCCAAATACAAAATTATAAGATCAAATCCAGTCACTAGAATATCGAAGTCCCATGGCACAAGTATGACCTTCATGCTTTGCCTTTTCAAGGAGCTTCGTGAGTGGATCCGCAATGTTTTGATCCGTGTGAACTTTGCGAATACATATCTTTCCCTTTTCAACTTCATCCCTTATGTAGTTGAATCTCGCTCAATGTGCCTAGTCTTTTGATGTGCACGGGGTTCCTTGATTTGAGCAATCGCACCCTCATTATCACAAAGAATTTCTAGGGGGTCCTGAATGGAAGGGACAACCCCTAGATCGGCAATGAATTTCTTCAACCATGCAGCTTCTTGAGCTGCTAATGAAGCGGCGATGTATTCTGACTCTGTAGTTGATAATGCCACCACATCTTGTTTAGAGCTCTTCCAAGAGACAGCTCCTCCATTTAGGATGAAAATGTATCCCGATTGTGATCGTGAGTCATCGCGATCAGTTTGGAAACTCGCATCCGTGTAACCTTTTACCACGAGTTCCTCCTCACCAGATCCATAGATTAGGAACATATCTTTAGTCCTCCTTAGGTACTTAAGTATGTTCTTAACAGCCATCCAATGACTAGTTCCAGGATTTTGCTGGTATCGGCTTGTCATGCTCAAAGCGCATGACACGTCCGGCCTAGTGCATATCATTGCATACATGATGGATCCTATAGCAGATGCATACGGGATTTCCTTCATTTTATCTTGCTCATCCTTTGAGCTTGGACATTGAGTCGTACTCAATATCGTTCCTCTTTGAATAGGTACCGTACCTTTCTTAGAGTTCTCCATCTTGAACCTTTTCAAGATCTTATCAATGTATGCACTTTGATTTAAACCTATCAACCGCCTTGATCTATCCCTATAGATCTTTATTCCCAAAATGTAGGCGGCTTCACCAAGATCCTTAATGGAAAAACAGCTTCCAAGCCAGGTTTTTACACCTTCCAAGGTTGGAATGTCATTTCCAAATAGTAGGATGTCATCGACATACAATACTAGGAAAGTGATGATGCTCCCACTAGCCTTTTTATACACACAAGCCTCATCAGCATTTTTGATGAACCCAAATTTAATTACCTCTTCATCAAAACGGTGATTCCAACTTCTTGACGCTTGCTTCAATCCATAGATTGATTTCTTTAACTTGCATACTTTGTTAGGATGTTTTGGGTCGACAAAACCTTCAGGCTGAACCATATAGACATCTTCCTCAAGATATCCATTTAGAAAAGCGGTTTTGACATCCATTTGCCAAATCTCATAATCATAATGAGCAGCTATGGCAAATAATATCCTAATAGACTTTAGCATTGCAACAGGCGAAAAAGTCTCATCATAATCAACCCCTTGAGTTTGAGTGAAACCTTTTGCTACAAGTCTAGCTTTATAAGTATCCAAGTTTCCATGCATATCGGTTTTCTTCTTGAAAACCCACTTACTTCCAACTACCTTGGAGCTAAGAGGTGGTACAACCAAGTCCCACACTTGGTTGTCATACATGGATTGCATCTCAACATTCATGGCTTCAAGCCATTTGTCACAATCCAAATTGGACACTGCATCATGGTATGTGATTGGTTCATCGGAATCAACCACATAGCACCCATCCATGAAAAATCCATATCTTTCAGGTGGATTACTAGTTCTACCAGATTTGCGAACGTTTTGTGTGTATTGATCAACCATTTGATCATTCTCAACATCCTCATGTTGAGTGCTAGTGTCAACCAAACGTGTATCGGGTTGTGGTTCTTGATCCTCCTCAAGATCCACTGTTCTACTGCTAGCTCCTTCCATAAGGAACTTGGCTTCCAAGAACTCACCCTTCTTGGCAACAAACTCCTTTTGTTCCAATGGATCATAGAAATAATATCCCATAGAATCTCTAGGATATCCAATAAAAATACACTTAGTGGAACGACTTTCTAACTTGTTTGAGGTGGGAGTCTTTACATAAGCCTCACATCCCCACACCTTTAAATATGATAGAGATGGAACCCTTCCATGCCATATTTCAAAAGGTGTCTTTTCCACTTTCTTGGTTGGGGCCATATTCAAAATACGGGCCGCAGAGAGCAAAGCGAAACCCCAAAATGATAGAGGCAATGAGCTTCCAGCCATCATAGATCGAACCATATCTAATAGAGTTCGATTTCTCCTTTCGGACACACCATTGTGTTGTGGTGTTCCAGGTGGAGATAGTTGTGAGATAATCCCACAACTTCTAAGATGATCTCTAAAAGCATCACTCAGGTATTCACCTCCTCTATCGGTGCGGAGAATTTTTATTGATTTGTTGAGTTGATTTTCTACTTCATTTTGGAAGGTTTTGAACATTTCAAAAGCTTCATCTTTGTGTCTTAACAAGTACACATACCCATACCTACTATAGTCGTCGGTGAAGGTAATGAAGTATCTTTCATTATACCTAGTCATTGGCTTAAAAGGACCACATACATCCGAATGTATGATACCTAATAAATCTTTTGCCCTTTCGGTTTTGCCACTAAAAGGTGCCTTAGTCATTTTGCCTTGTAAACAAGATTCACATACATCAAATGAATCATATTCACTTGCTTTTAAAAGACCATTCTTTTGAAGTGTTTGTATGCGCTTCTTGTTTATATGACCAAGACGGCAATGCCAAAGATAGGTGTCACTCAAATCTAATTTGAGCTTCTTGGTGGTGGTTTGGTACAACGAGCTATCATATAATGTGTTTTCATGAACCAATTCATAAATACCATTAATAGGAGTAGCTTTAAAATAAAAGATGTTATTTAAAGAAACATGAATTTCATTTTCAATAAACGTCAAAACATAACCATATTGTCTTAATTGGGCAACTGAAATAATGTTCCTAGTCAAACTAGGAGCATACAAAACATTGTTCAAAATTGCTTCCAAACCATTTGGAAGCTTCAGGATGTAGTCCCCTCGGGCTTCAACTTGAACTTTTGCCCCATTGCCCATGTAGAGGCTAACATCCCCTTTCTTGAAGTCTTTACTTCTTTTGAACCCCTGCAACAAATTGCAAATGTGAGTCCCACATCCGGTATCCAATACCCATGTGTTAGAGGATATTATATTTAGATCAATATGAATCATGAAAATTGTACCTGAGGTCTGCCCGGCATCCCTCTTAGCTTTCAACTCTTTGAGATGGACAGGACAATTTCTTGCCCAATGTCCTATCTCCCCACACTTAAAGCATGGGTCATCCGAAGCAACCTTTTGCTTCTTCTCTGCTGGTTTTGGTGGTGGCACTTTTACCACTCCCTTTCCCTTTCTCCCAACGTACCCTTTACCTTTGGCAACACTTGCCTTGGATGCGGGGTGAGGCCTCTTCTTGTTCCCACCTTCATTGATGGTGAGAACGGGTAAACTCCTTTTACCCATGGCCGCCTCGGCTGTTTTGAGCATAGAGTGAAGCTCAGTTATGTTCTTGTCCCAACCGTTCATGTTATAATTCATAACAAAATTGTCAAACCTTTTTGACAAAGAGTTGAGGATCAAATCCGTAGCCAACTCTTTCGAGACGGGACAATTCAGCCTTTCGAGGCGGTCTATGTGGCTCTTCATCTTAAGTACATAAGACGAGACCGATTGGGTATCATCCATACGACATGCATGGAGTGCTCGAACCGTTTCGAAGCGCTCTACCCTTGCTTGTTGTTGGAACGTTTCCTTCAACTGGGTTATCATGTCGTATGCTCCGTGATGTTCGTACTCCTTTTGGAGATCCGGAGTCATACTTGCCAACATGAGGCAAGACACTTGGACCGAGTCCTCAGTGTATTTCACCCAATTCATGTAGGCCTCTTCATCTTCCTCATTGGGTTCATCGGGAATCGGATCGTCTAAGATATATGACCGTTTCTCTTGCTTGAGAACAATTCTCAAGTTTCGAAACCAATCAATGAAATTGTTATGGTTTAGACGCTCCTTTTGGAGAATGGTTCTTAGTGATAGGGTATGAGCGGATGGAATATCATTATTTTCATTGTGTTGGTGGCCATCTACAAAATTTAACAAGGTTCAATTTTAGTATTTACGATATTATCATATTTAATTATAAATACCTTTTATGTGTCATACACAAAATAAAATTCTAGAATCCAACGTTACATTTAAATAGTGGTTAGGTGACCTTTATCCCATTATTTAAATTAACAAGGTAGTCAACGTTTGACAATTGCAACCCTTTGCAACTTCTAGAGGTATGGGATCGACTTAAACATCATATGTATAGTCGGCATGTTAATCCCATCAACACCTTTTGTAAACCACATTGTAGGTGATCCATTTAACATGGTTTGCAAATCAAGTTACCCTACTTACACACACATGTGAGTTTACCAATATAAGTGGTTAGGTGATCTTTATCCCACAAATATGGCATTCCCACCTCAAATCACAAGTTCCCTCAAAATGGTTAGGTGACCTTTATCCCATTAAGAGTTTTCAAGTGACTCAAGTGTTGTGTAAAAGGATGGTGATAAACTTGTTTTCAAAAGACATTTTAAGTTTTCATAATTCTAGTTTAGAAAACTCTATGTACCTTGTATTTGCATGCTTTCAAATACATGGTACCCTATGGTTCTTTTAATAAAACCCCTTTTATTTAAAATCATTAATCCTTTTAATAACCTTTTATTAACCACTTAATGATTAAGAACCATTTATTTTCAGCTTGTTATGTTTATAAATTTGTTAGTTATGCATATCCATATATCAAACATCCAACATAAAACAAAACAACCAAACAAGCACAACCATTCAATCATAAGTGCATAACCATAGCCACTAAGGTGACCACACTTGTTTGCCATCACAAGTGTTGTCATTTGGTCTTTCCTAAGGGTTAATAATGACACATTAAAATGTGTCCAAGAACTCCCACTCGAATCCGCATCCAAATGCTTCAAGTGTCCATGTCTTTTGAGTTCTTCCTTTGTATCTTCCCTTGAGTCTCCAACTTGTGCATCTTCTTTTACAAAAATCATATCCTAATACAATTTTTCTAATAAAAGAAATGCACCTAATCTATTTATTACATAACCAATGAATAAATAAATTACAACCCAAAAGATACAAACACCAAAATTATTATTACAACCCTTTAATGAATAAAACCAAACATGACAATCACATTCATCCAAATCCAAAACACATTAGGTCAAGGCTATGTTATGCACCAAAATATGTATCAAATACAACATCCAAGAACAACCATGAACTCCCTTTTAACCCTTAAAGTTTCGGCCAACATAAACCCAAACTTTAGGGTTTAGTCCAAACAAAACAATCAACCACTTGATGTTAATCTTTCAAGGTTTATTCTAAAGCATGTAAGATAAAACTTTGAAAGATAAGGGATTCATTCATCCACAACAAAACAGCCCCTAATGGGTTGAAAAAGTCCAACAAAACTAACTTTTCTTGGACTTTTGAAGCAAGTTTTCCACATAACCGGCTCTAGATGCCATTGTTGGGTTTTTACAAGTTTTAACAAAGATGTTTAACCATTTAAACAACAAAACGCAGCGGATATAAGGGGTTTAAAACTTGTTTTATATTCTGAAAATAAACATTTATATGTTCAAGAAAACAAACCCAAGAACAAGGATCATATATATGTGAAAAGAAGTGCTATCAAAACCAACCATAGGATGTACATGAATACTACCTTTCTTGAACAAGGAAGTTAGATACGGATGAGAGGAGGAAGATGATGTTTCTTGAATGTCTAGTCTTCAAAAGAGAAGACCTCAAGCTTGTATACCCACAAGCTCTTGCAAAGCACCAAACTTGTTAGGAAGTTGACACCAAAGATCCTTCTTACAAAAGCTCTAGATCCGAAAATGGGAAAGAGAAATGGAGAAGAAGGAGCTTGCATGTGTGAGAGAGAAAGTGTGTTGAGTGTATTGAACAAGTAAATGTCTTGCATAAAACAAGACAAAGGAATCCCTAGGCAAAACCCAAAGGGGCGGCCGAAATAGGTTCAAAATGGGTTCCCCCCATTTTGAAAACTCCCTTTTAATACATTGTTATAACTAATTAAGTTATATAATTAAACCAATTTTAATTTTATAACTTAAACACTCTTATATTTGATGTTATTTAACTTATTTAAATAACATTACAAATGATATCTCATGAACAAAATATCCATATAATTTGTTCTATCTCAAATGCAATAATTCAGAAAACCCATTTTCTGAATTGGTGTCAAATTTATTTGCTTGATCATGTCAACAAATAAATATTTATCGGTGTTTGCCTAGCTTGTTATTGGGTATGACCCGACTTGGATCATAACGTACTAACCACATCAATCTTGTATGTGTCTTGGGCATATAAGATCCAATAATAACACAAGATAAGTTTCAGGAAGTTGTATATTGATTCTCAGAGTTCTAGTGTGTTCAAGTAATTTTAGTTACAAGAACTTGAGACTTTTATATACTACAACCTATAACCGTTAATATACAAAAAGATAGTTGGGATTTGACTATCTAGACACAAGATCAATCTACAGTAAAAGGCAATTGGCTTTTTGACTAGTGACTATGACATGCATAGCTCCACTGACTTTATCTATAAGACAAGTCTACAGGAACAATTATGGGAAGTTACAGGCAAAGACTTTTCTACAGTTTGATAAAGTATGGAAGTTTCACAACTAATGAAAAGTAGTGAGTCTTCAGAGCAGTAGCGAAGGTACAATAGCTTTATCAAAAATGTACTCAGAGAAGCATATTTTCTCTGTCTTCGGAAGAAATCAGTCTTCTCATCAAAATGGCTTCAGAAGACTTTGTCTTGTGAAGCTTTGGAAGAAAAAGGTCTTTGGCTTCAGAAGATTTCATACTGTAATATTTTCTGATAAGTGTGAAACTTTCGAAGCAACTTCTTCTAAACTATTGGCTTCGGAAGATCTTACACTTAGACTTATTTGTGAGTGTAAGACTTCGAAGCTAGTTCATCCTTGTTCCTTAGTGCATGCTGGAAGACTTGGTTGTTCTGGTATCCTTTGGTTGCATCAGCCTTTATTCTTCAGATATTCCTTATAGACTTTATCATAGTCTATCCTTTCTTCTTGAGTATAGCCTTGTGCTATCAGCCTTGCTTTGTTTTTGATGACGATACCTCTGTCATCTAGTTTGTTTTTGAAAATCCACCTTGTACTAATAGGATATTACCCTACAAGAAGATCAACTAGATTCCAAACTTTTTGCTTTCTGAATTGCTAAAGCTCTTCTTGCATTGCTTCAATCCAACTGTTGTCTTTCAATGCTGCAGTTATGTTGGGTGGAACCACTTGTGAAAGAAATAGGAGAACAGATAAATTTGGCAGCTCCCCCTTGACTTCTTATGGTTCTTTTATTAAGATCACCAATAATGTTTTCTATTGATGATACTTATAAATTCTTGTTGTTGGTATTGATTCAACTGGAATGGATGATTCCAAGATTATGATGTTGGTTGATGGAGATGGATCCAGCTGAGATGGGGAATCAACATGTGGTCAAAATCCTCATCATTTCAGTTTTCTGATGCTGAATGAAATCCATCTTCATGATTTTGTGTTTCCGTAGATGTAGGTATAACTTCCGCAGCGGTTACAGTAACAATTATGGATGTTGTAGTTTGTTGATCTGCAGATATGAATGTTGTGGGAATGTATTCTGATGAATTGGGAACTTCAGTTAAAGGAAATGAGTCATCTCCGAAAGTAGATGGAACATCTACGGATGTAGAAGGAAATTATGTGGAAGCATTGTTAACTTCTGCTGAAGTTGAATTTCCATTTCCATTGAATTGTCATTGCTTGTTTGAGATGAAGGTCCTGGATCAGCAACATTTGAAGTATGTGTCTGGGGTAATCTTGGAGGATCAGCTGTTAATGGCACTTCACTCAAACTTGGAGGTACATAAGGATAACATGTATCCGTAGGACCTACAACATTCAAATAACCAAGTTAAATGAATTTGTTAATGCATCTATAGGAAACAACCAAGATGATCCTTTTACAAATTTTGGAAATAAGTATTCATCAAAAGATACATTAGGTGTTCCTCCCTAATGTTATGATATGTATTGTATACTCTAAATGATTTAGATGTTGATGAGTAACCAACAAAGAAACCATCATAGGCTTTTTCATCAAACTTTCCTAATTGATCTTTGGTGTTTAAAATAGACACATGACACCCAAAAGCTCTAAGATAACCCATAAAAGGTTTTCTTTTAAACAAAATTTCATAAGGTGTTATTATGTTCTTTGACAATTAAAGTCATGTTTTGAACATTGCATGCTGTATTCACTGCTTCTACCCAAAATGTGATAGGCAAATGTGAATAAGCTAGCATTGTTCTTGCTGCTTCAATTAGAGTCTATTTCTTATTTCAGCAATTCCATTTTGTTTGGAGTTCTTGGTGACTGAATTTTCTGGCAATGCCTTTGTCCCTACAAAAGGAATCTAAACATGATTAACAAATTCAGTTCCATTATCACTTCTTAAAATTTTGATCTTTAATCAAGTTGATTTCAGTCTTAATGATAAACCATTAATGTTTCTGATGTTTCACTTTTATGTTTTAAGAAAAAGACCCATGTGAATCTAGTGAAATCATCAACAATCACAAACAAATATTGTCTTTTTACCAATGCTCAATACATTAGTTCCCAAATGATCCATGTGTAACAATTTGAGTGGTGTTGTTTTGTGTTGATTGTTTTGGACTTGTGTGACACCCTATGTTGTTTTCCTGTATACATGATGAACAATGACTAGAATAGTAAAATTCTTTCTTGGGAAGGCCAATAACTAAGTCATTTTTGACCAACTTATTCATGTTCTTCATTTTTGAATGAACCATTCTTCTATGCCATAGTTGAGCTTCATCTTCTGATGACCTACAGATCAGACAGGTTTCATTGCTTGTTAGAGAGGTGTTGTTCATATCCAAAACATGTGTTTGCCTTTTCTTGGTGCTTTAAGAAGGATCCAATCTGCTGGAATTTGAAAACCTGGCTTAAGAATGTTACAATAAGAGTTATCAAATAAAGTGGTATAATTTTGATCACAAATATGAAATACACTTAACAGTTGAATTTTAAATTTTCATAGAAGTTAACTTTCTCAAATTTGAGTACACCATTTGTTACCATTCCTTCACCAACAATTTTACCTCCCTTCTTATCGCCACCAAATGCCACATATAAAGCATTTTTATGTTTGAAATCATGGAGGAGAGAACAGTTTCCTGTCATATGCCTGGAACAACCACTGTCACATACCACTTGTTGTCAGTCCTCCATGGATGTTCCTTCAAAATAATGAAATCAATTAGAAGTGTGAGCCCAAGCCTTAATGGTCTTGCGTTAGCCATTATTATCTAGAATTGTTACTCTATCATGAATGAGCCTAGATGTCTCAAGATTGTTTTTACACTCATTGATTCATTATGTTCTGTTTAGGGTGAGGATGATTCTGTTGAAGATGAACTTGAAGCACTTTGATCTTGTTTCACGGTCACTTCCTTTGTCACTCTTCTTCTTTGATTACCTTTTTCTTCAAACTTAAGATGACACTTTGTTTTGAAAAACTTTCAGCATCTTTTGTCTTTGATTGAGGTACATGATTACCCTTTTTAAAGTGATCAAAGAAAGCTTCATCTTCCTGTAACACTACCTTCTTGTGAGGTGTCTTGCTTT